>QJPP01004714.1:0-133128 GCA_003996215.1 Jaltomata sinuosa
TACACCAAGACCAAACTAACAAATCAATACAATGATAAAAGAGTTTCTCAAGGACCATAAGCATAATTACAAATCATACACACAACCCGGTCCACTCAGGGAACCATTATAAAAATGCAACAATACAATAAATTAAACTCGTACCAAGCATGGTACCCGAGCTAACCAATAAGTATCCCGTACTAGGCATGGTACCTGAGCCAACCGTTAGTATTCCCGTACCAGGCATGGTACCCGTGCCAATCATTAGTATACCCATACTAGGCGTGGTACCTAAGTCAACTGTTATTAAACCTATACCAGGCGTGGTACCCGAGCCAACCAAATGCCACACAGAATCCACAGTCACAAACAATGAACAATCAACACTTGTAAACTAACAAGCAATAACATCTAGTTCAATTCACAAGACTGATAACATGACCCTTAGACATTTCTAAATCATTCCCTAAGCATACAACTCGTACAATGCTTAGACAAAGGTACCCAAAAATATAATGCATACATGAATTAATAACTATCACCTACCCTATTCCGGGTACAAGATGAACCACTAAATTCCGTTCGGAGACTAACCCTGAATCACCCCCTTAAACATGCCATTAGATACCTTTATTCCTGGACCTCTTCTGAGGACCGAGATACAATATGGGAAACCCCTTAGCCTTGGAAACACAGCCATTACGATATCCTAATCATACCAATTCATTTCTCGGAACTTCCATTCTATTCACATTAGTTAATTACTAACCCCTTCTGGTTCCCCGAACCTTCCCAACATTTTAGTCCCTGAATTTTATTATCATACAAAACCTAATTAAGCATAACAATCCAAAATGTCACAAAACATTATTACAACTCCATCAATTCTAGTTTAACCAATTCAACCCAAACAATTGTCCTCTAGACTCTGTGCCCGAAGGCCTAGGCATAGATTCTCCCTTTCAATCTATACAACAAGTAAATAATGGAAACAGGTTAATCTATTCAATAAAGAAATCTTAGCCTACCTGGATGCCGAGCAGCTGTTCCATGCCATTTCCGACTCCCTGAAGGCGTTCCCTGATGATTCTGCAGGCCCGAATCCGTGGTTTCGCATCCTTTGAGCCGGAATCCCTCCTCCTCATGGCTTCCAACCTTTGGAGCAGCCTAGGAGAGTTCTTGGAGTAACCCTCATCTGTTTTGGGGTTAATTAGAGAGAATGAAAATATAAAACCCATTTTTAAGTTTTATGATCCCGTCGCTTCGCTATAGCGGTCTACGCTCTGCTATAGTGGTACCTCTGATGCAGAACCTACCACTATAATGGTGCTAACCGACATTGACTTCTGCTATGGCGGTAATTTCTCCACTATAGCAAAGGTTGTTATGGCGGTGTGTCAATCGCCATAGCAATTGACACGGGATAGAAAGTCGTAAATCCTCTCAAAAAGGTCCATTTTACAACATACTTAATTTCCTAACATTCCAGAATAACCCCTTCACATTAACCTCGACTCCGAGAGTTTTACTTACCCGAATTTGATTCCGAAAAGTCACCCAGACTCCTTTATGTCTTAGATAAATGGAAAACTAGCTCAAATCAAGACACTTTACCCAAACTTTACCCAGATTGACCTAGACCATACCTCTCTCCAAAATCGATCGTGACTAGCCTAGCCCAGAATTTTCAACTCCCAAACCCAGAAGTTTTCTGACTCGAAAATTGGCGCAAAAATTTTACCCATAAAAACGAACCCAGTTGTTACAATAGATACCAATTTACCCATTGTTCATCCCCGAATGATCTCTAAGGCAAAAAGAGAAGAAGGAGCCCGCCCCCTGAACCTTAACGCCCTACCGTGACAGCGTAAATATAACCTTACGCAAATCACCAAAACATCCCAATCCCTTGGTGTACCCATCTTAATCAAAATTCAACTCACTCCCACTCTACCAAGGACTTACTTCCTTTGAGCTACACAAGGCTAACAAGATTACCCCTTCTCGAGTGCCCAAGAAATCCGAGGCCTCATCAAAACACCGGAGCAAAAGAAACTCAACTAACGAACAAAATAGTTTTTCCATGCCAAGGGGAATAGATCCCACCATGGTGTCCCCTTTCCCGCTATACTTGGAGTTCTTATAACCCGAACTCCATCCCGAAAGCTTCCTTCGGGTACTATGCCCCTCACATATCATAGTATCATCTTAACCTTTCATCACTATGCCTTGAGATACCACGTATCTCTAAACCACGCAACAACAAAAATTCCATTGGAACTCATCCTAGCTTGAGGTTTTCTTCTACTCTCGTCTTAGGGGGAATTCTACTCTAGAACTTACACCCTAACCAATGCTATGGCAAGCACACCCCACTACTCAATAAATAGTAATACCGATATTATCATAACCGACCAGAGGGATAACAATGTTTAGGACTCCATTTAATAAACCCACTCCCTCAACTGACCCTACCACTAAGGATCATCAATAATAAACCAGCTAAATCACCCTCATGACATAAGCCTATGAGCAATGTCCAACACTACTCAGTCAATTACGAGTTATTTTGCTAAATTCTACATAAGTGACTATTCCCACCAGTAGTAAATCAAAATTTCACCAATACCCCGGGCTATCATATCTACCATTTCCTCCTATTGCGCATGGATGCTAAATAATTCCTGCAATAGATCGCAACTCAAATAGCTATTTAAAATGACCCGGAATGAAAGACAGAACAGGGGAAAAATAGGACAGGGATTATGCCCTGCCCATCCCCCTATAGCGACTTGCACACCGCTATGGCAACCCCCAAAAGTAGTAGCCCAGAAAATTTACCATTCTCTGGAAAATTCTCTCATTCCCCTTCCCTGTTCTCAATGCTAACACCGAAAATGCGTTACGGTCTTAAAACATAACCTCAAGACCAACCTCAACTATGTATAGTTGAGAATTTAGCACCCCATTACCGTAAAGTCTGAGACAAAACACACCAGTACCGCGCATAATAACACATTCCCGCTATCATACACTACTAGTTCCACCTTTTCCTTTCTATGATTTCCAACCAATCCTGACTGGTCCGAAACCAGAGCTTCCCCACAGTCATTAAACCCTTTTTGTTCCCTTACCATTTATACCAATGATAAGTCTATACCCGAATGTAATGCAAATCATTCCAATTGGGGCATACCATAATTTATCACTAAAGCAAATTACAATATTTTTTTAAGTCAGAATAATTTTTCTGAAGTCATGATCATGAGTTATTACAAATAAAAAATTCCTTACCAAATTTCCCGCTATCAAGCAATAATTGCCCATTTTCCCCATGATTTCCAACCAAGTCCTGACTGTCTTGAAACCAAAACTTTTCTACAGTCATAAATCCTTTCCCCTCACCATCATATCCAATGATGAGTCCTTTTTCCGAAAAAAATTATGAAATTTTAACTACACACACATAACATTTTATCACAAACCAAATTATACCAATTCAAATTACAATGACCTTTAGACCCACAATTTCACAGTAAGGCAACCAATCATATACCAACCAAGTAAGTCATACAAGCACTGCAACACAAAGACAATTCAGCTTCAGGCTACAACGAAATCAAGTCACATAATTTACTCTCTATTCGTCCCATGGATGACCATTAGTCGATCATCCATGTCTTACCACAATTCCCATTATTAAGCAATAATAACCCTAATCCCTGGTATTTATATGCATACCAACCACTTGAATCACAAAACAAGAATTCCTTCAATCATTAACACATAACCAAGTTAAGATTCTTCACTAACTACAAACTTCAAAGTAACTCAAGAAATTACACACCACACAATCGTAGTCATTCAAACAATGTAATACACAAAATCACAAGTCTCAAGCTCCAACACTCGATCAAATTAGTTTCATTACCTTTCATTCACTTCGTGGATGACTGTTATCCGATTCATCCATCCCATACATAGCCTCCCCGGCCAGATACCAATTGGAACCTTCTCGGTTGTAATTTCCCTTGCTTGTCTTATTGCAACCAGAGTCTAACGACATCCTTCACTTTGTTAAGATACCAATTGAAATTGAGAGATACCAATTGTACTCAACCCATACAAGCAAGTGAATGAACCGCATCAAAAGGAATGAAAGAAGAGAGATGTTTCCTAGAATGCTTCATAGCTTCCCAAGGATTAGATGTGGACGTCAATACACCAATCCGCAGGACTCTATTCGACATTTTGCTCATGTACTGGGAGACCGATAACCTGGGATCTGATACCATTTTTCACGACCCAACTACCGGGTCGTGCAGGCACCTACTCTAATCCACCTAGATACGAGAACCCTTACCACCCGATCCAACAAGAAATGCAGAAAAAGAAGTAAAACATGAAATAAACCTTTTTAATACATGAAAATATTTAGAAGAATGCGGAAACCTTTTACAATTTTTGAAATCAGCCCTCTCTAGAATCTAATCTAAGGCGGTACAAGAGCTACTACAAGATGATACAAAAATGAAGAAGACTCAACTCTCACCATAGAAGTAAAAGTAGGAGTTGTTGGAGAATCACCGTCATCCTGAACCTGTGAAACATCACCAACCCTGCAACCAGACTATACCCTAAAAGGTATAGCAAGAGTAGAATCAGTACAAACACACGTACTGGTAGGAATCATAGGTCGACCTAAATTCACTCCTACCATCATATAAGAAATCAAGGTAAATACTGAGTTAAATATATCCAACCCCTTTCACATCCACATTTATCAAAACCCGCTTTGGAAACAACCTTCCTATCCCTAGACTTCCCAAGTCACCTTGTCACCTAGACTTCTCAAGTCACCTTGTCGCCTAGACTTCCCAAGTCACCTCGTCACTACCCGACATCTATGCCCATACCCGAACTACAATTCATGTACCCCAATCAACCACTATGACTTAACAACTCGGGGTAAACCCCACTACTTAGTGACGTAGACCACAATCGTCGTACCGCCACCTACTAGTACAAAACTGTCATAATGACCCCAGGGCCATACCCGATAAGTAACCACAGCTAACCTTATAATCAGATCACAAGTCTACCCCTTATCTTATCATCCACACATAATAAGTCTAACCGACATTGACAATTCTCAGTGACAGTAAACATATATCCCGTTTTACATAACCCAAACCAAACAAGGATCCCTAGGACATCATCTATGCAATTAACACGCGATCCCGATCCACAGAAGGACCACCTTGTCAGTTAAACATGATAACCCAACCCTTCAAGGACCAACTATACGCCAATAATAAGGATAACTCCCGGTCCTCTCAGGAACCCAACATGTGAAGAACAATAAGTAACAATTAGAACCGTAACAATATAATTCCAGACTCTCAGTCTCGATTCTAACTTATCAACCACATGGAACAGGTTCAACAACCAATCATAAACAATGAGCAAATAACAGTAGCATATACCCTTCTTATCCTTCCCGGACTGACCACAGATCTCTATACCAACACCTAGTGTTAACATGCAATACCCGATCCACCCGAGGACCATCCCCATATTCAAGTGAAGCAACTCGGCTTCTCAAGGACAGATATAATCATTCACAGATTTAATAATTAACCATTAAGTATGTCGTTTTACATAGCCCAGACCCACCCTGGGGTCCTCCCTAAACAATGCCTAGGTATTTGACATGCAACCCGGTCTACACCAAGACCAAACTCACAAATCAATACAATGATAACCCGGTCTCTCAAGGACTATATGCATAATCATAAATCATACACACAACCCGGTTCACTAAGGGAACCATTATAAAATGCAATAATACAATAAAGTAAACCCGTACCAGGTGTGGTACCCAAGCCAACCAGTTAGTATCCCGTACCAGGTGTGGTACCTGAGCCAACCGTTAGTATTCCCGTACCAGGCGTGGTACCCGAGCCAATCGTTAGTATACCCATACTAGGCGTGGTACCCGAGCCAACTGTTAGTAAACTTGTACCAGGCGTGGTACCCGAGCCAACCAAATGCCACACAGAATCCACAGTCACAAACACTGAACAATCAACACTTGTAAACCAACAAGCAATAACCCCTAGTTCAATTCACAAGACTGATAATAGGACCCTTAGACATTTCGAAATCATTCCCTAAGCATATAACTCGTACAATGCTTAGATAAAGGTACACAAACATACAATGCATACAGGAATCAATAACCATCACCTACCCTATTCCGAGTACACAATGAATCGTTAAATTCCATTCGGAGACTAACCCTGAATCACCCCCTTACACATGCCATTATATACCTTTATTCCTAACTCTTCTCCGAGGACCGAGATACGACATGGGAAACCCCCTAGCCTTGGAAACACAACCATTACGATATCCTAATCATAACAATTCATTTCCTAGAACTTCCGTTTCGTGCACATTAGTTAATTACTAACCCCTTCCAGTTTCCCGAACCTTTCTGACATTCTAGTCCCTGGATTTTATTATCATACAACACCTAATTAAGCATAACAATCCAAAATGTCACAACACATTATCAAAACTCCATCAATTCTAGTTTAACCAATTCATCCCAAACAATTCTCCTCCAGACTTTGTGCCCGAAGGCCTAGGCATGGATTCTTACTTTCAATCTATTAAACAAGTACGAAATGGAAACAGGTTAATCTACTTAATAAAGAAAGCCTAACCTACCTGGATGCTGAGCAGCTGTTCCATGCCCTTTTCGACTCTGTGAAGTTGTTCCCTGATGATTCTGCAGGCCCGAATCAAGACACTTTACCCAAACTTTACCCAGATCTCCTTAGACCATACCTCTCTCTAAAACCGATCGAGACTAGCCTAGCCCAGAATTTTCAATTCCTAAACCCGAAAGTTTTCTGACTCAAAAATTGGTGTGAAAAGTTTACCCGTAATGACGAACCCAGTCGTTACAACATACAACTCTCAATATCTCAATGATCATGCCCTGTATTTATCCGGGTCTAAAAATAGTAGAAAAAGCCATGTCTAGCGCTCAGGCCTAGCCGAACCTAGTAACATATCAAAAACCAGTAGGAAAGTCATATCTAGCACTCTGTCCTAGTTGAGTCCAGTATCAGTGTGAAAATCATCTGAAAATCTGTTTTACTCCAAGAAGATCCATAAAGCCAGTTTAAACCCTTTTATAATCATTTGTACAGAAAACGGGCTCTCGGGGCCATGCAAAGTTAGAAAATCGGTGATAAAATTCACCTGCAGCCATTGTAGTAATAAAATCAATGTAGAAAACCCTTTTTATGATGATAATGATATGCTCGCCAATAATCAATAGCCCAATGGCTCACAATCAACCTATCGGCCCTATACAGGCTCATTCCACTCTACAACTTAGATAACCAGCCTAAACTCACAATTCGATGTCTGAGACTCACGGACATTACCCAGTTTTCCCACCATCTATGGTTCAGAGTCATATACAAAGTCCACACAGGGCCACAAGGGTAATATCACAAAATGAAATCAAATTCTAAATTGAATGTATAAAATAAAATGGATAGAAAGGAAGCAAACAAAGTTTGAGGTACCAACCTAGAAAATCCAACCCAAAGATTCTAAATAGTACAATTATAGACTATATTCACAAAGTCTAAGGTTGGGAAATTGTAACCTACCTGTTGTCCGACGATAAGCTGCTGGGAAGCAAACGCCCGAGCCCGAACTGCTCTGAGAAGCTTAGAATGAGAGTCAAACTATCAAGAATGTAATCTATGCGTTAAAATGAAACCAATGACACCCATATTTCTAAAAGTTTAGCCGAGTCGAAATTTGGGTCAAAAGCGAGCTCATGGGCCCCACAAGCCAAAACCATAAATGAAAATTATCACAATGTTCTCAACCTCGCCAAGAACGCATGCTAAAAAAATAAGCATTAATCGTGAAAAGAAAAGGGCCAAAACAGCCCCAAGATGACAAAAAGGCCAAAATAGCCCCAAGATGACAAGAACAAACAAAGAATTGAAGAGGGGAAATAAAGGAAAATTAATGGAATTAAACAAGAAAACTTACCAAATAAAAGTTGAGAATTTCATCACTTACGAGAAGTGATCACTCCTAGCACTTTGGAATGGTTCTGGACTAATTGTGGAGCTTAGAGCTCAATTTTAATGGAGGAAAAACATTTGAGAAATATTTAAAATAAAGAAGGCAAGCATATAAATATGCTCCTAGCCGTTAGGCGTAGGCGCACCTAAGGAGCCGTAGGGGCGCCACTGCCACTGCAGGGAATGGAGCGCAGGTGCACCCCTAACCAAGGCTGCCAAGCACCGCAGGTGCGGCGCTCAGGGCGCAGGCCTGGCACCGCAGGGGCGACGCTCAGGGCGCAGGCCCGGCACCGCAGGGGCGACCTCTGATGTGCAGGCGCTGCAGCGCAGGTATAGCCAAGGCACCCGCCGCTGTACCGCACCAGATGACAGCAACAACCAGCTGTAATACCAGCCCAAAAATCAAGACGATCGCACACTCGGGTAATATTTCGAACCTCGCGAACACAAGCTAAAGATGCTACCCTACCAGAAATGGGATTCCAGACTCGATGAAATCAATGAAACCCCAACGGAGGTTGATTTAGTAAAAGTGGGCCCCACGCCCAACTAGCCAACTTTAACCAAAACAGAATCCAAAGACCAAAAATGAGTCCGGAAGCCTCGGGACCCGAACCAAAAATCCCTCTAGCCCAAAGTGAACATTCTTGAGCTAACAGGACTGATAAAATTTTCATCCGAGGTCGTCTTCCCTGAATACAACAACAACAATAACATACCCAGTGTATTCCCACAACGTGGGGTCTGGGGAGGGTAGAGTGTACGAAGTCCGTACCACTACCTCAGAGGTGAGGTAGAGAGGTTGTTTCCGATAGACCCCCGGCTCAAGACAAAAATAGTCTAAGAATAGGCTAAAAAGGACGTAACAAAGATACAGGATACGAAAAACATGATAAAACTACAAGGGACGATAGGAAGTAATAAGTAGTAACAAACAACAGACAGAAGCAGAACACTGCCACAAAATACTACTACGAGGAATCCAAGAATAAAAAACTATAAGCGAGCACTACGATTACTAGTCGGGACAACAAGGAAAAACTTCTAAGTTCAACTGGCCAGAAATCACAAAAAGGGAGGTAAAACCAATTTCGAAAGCTCCCAGAACCCTATCAAGGGTTCAACTTGACCAAAATCCATGCTCCAGAGCTAATGGAACTTTCGGAATTCAATTCCATGCATGATTACTAAGAATGTTGACCGAACTCAATGATTTTCTAAGTTAAAGCTCTAAAACAGGAAAATGGTTATAACGACCAACTAACAGCCAGGGCACCAAACCACTAGTTTCAGCAAGCCATAAATGACTTAGGCCTGCTATAGGAACTCTCTAACGGTATAAAGAAAGTAAAAATGCGACAATGACCGAAAGGGTCATTACACTACACCACAATATCTTAATTTTTCTTAGAAAAGTACATTATGATTCTGTAAGAATAGTTTGCATGAACTCAAGACGCTAAACCTTAATTAATAGATTCTCTTAAACATAAGATGAATTGACATGACACAATTAATCGTTCTTATCTAAATAACTCGTATAGATTTGGAAAATCATATTGAGATAAATCGTTCATATCTTAGAAAAGATTGAGTGATGATTTAGGGACTGACTGCATATCTAAAAACCAGATTATCTATTAGTGCATGAAAATCTTGAACAATGCATTTTATTATGGAGACACAACCTTAGTTCTTTAATCATATAGTTAATTTCAAAGTTATTTCTCCAATTTTAGTCTTTTGATAAAAATAAAACATTTTCTACTTTCTTGAAATAGAAATTAGACTACTAATCACGTATTCATCCAATCAGTAGTATTTCTTCCTATTCCCTGTGGGTTTCGACTCTAACCTTGGATTTCTATATTTGCATATGACCACAATACATCATCTCAAGATGTAATTTTGAGAATATCAACTGACTTACTCGAAAAAATATGTCCTAATTAGCTAATTAGTTGATTGATAATAAAAATTGAGCAGACATGTCATTTGTTAATAGTTCAACATTTTCTTAACATGTACATATTTAATATTTCTTTTCTACTCGTGTTTATGTAATAATTAAAGGAAAGAAACAACTTCTCAGTCTGAATGTAAATAGTTTAACATAAGTCAATATTGTTATCTCTTTACATGCTAATAATGTATCGAAGTAACACACGTCCATATCCTCATAGAAATTTGATATGTATTTTTCTTCTTTTGTTTTCTGAGAATTTTTATAATATATTTATAAACGTATTCTCTATACTATACTTGTCTTCTAAATTAAGGATGAGATAATTTTTGTCATGTTATTATAATAAAATGCTTCCTTTAAAAGATTAATTATAATATCTAAATCAATAATTTCCAGAACACTTATAATCTTCAAGAGTTAATTTATGGTATTTGTTCAATTATGAATACTTTAAAGGTATATTTAGACTTTTCCATTTTTTTATATTGACTTTAAGGGATCCTTCGGTAGGGTGCATAAAGATAGTATTGAATAAGGTGTATTAATAATATTGAGATTAGTTATACTGAAATTATTTTTTATCCAATATTTAGTTCATGTATTCAAGGATAATATGTCTTTAAACATGTTTATTCATGTATTATTAATTTTCGTATTATTAATACTATAGATTATTATGTATTAGTCATAAACCCTATAATATTGAATAGGATTCATACCTAACAATTATACAGACGATGAGAACACTATCATACCAGATATTAAATAATGTCAAGGCTAATACATACTCCATCTGTTTTAATTCATTTGCCTGATTTTGACTTGTCACGAATTAAGAAAGTAAAGAAGATTTTTGAATACTGTGGCTTAAAATTAAAGATGTATAAAATGTACTAAAATATCTTGTAATCTTGTTGTCTTAAAGATGTAACGTGAAGAATTAAAATGAATAGAATTGCCAAAAAAAAGAATAAAGTATTTTTTAAACAAATTAAAAAAAATAGGATAAGAAAATGTAGTAGTATATTATTTTCTGTAATGTATCCTAAGAAATGACCCCTAACCCCACTTTTTCGATTGACCATCGGCATCGGCGTTTTCTGTTAAGCCAATTGGAAATTATTATTTTAATGTCTGAAATTGAAATTATAATTCATATGTGGTCAAAAGTTTCATCTATGGAATGACGAGGCACTTTCGCAATCATAAATTTTAAGAGTTATTTTTCTTTCTTTCTTTTTTTTCCTCAAAATGAACAAAGTGGTGATAATACAAGTAGAAAAATAAAGTGATAACAATAAAACACATTTTTCAAATCAGATATTTTTTTAATTTTTAACCATTTATTTATTCTTGAAATAGTTCTCCAAGATCAAGTGTTATGAAAGAGTGTGCTGTTTGAGTTGTGACAATAACCTAAAAATTTGTTAACAATGTCATATCAATGAGTATTTTTTTTAACAACTTGTTTAATTATAACGATAAATTGCTCTGGAAAAATAAATTTCAAATGATAATTTTTTAAAAACATGCAAATAATATTAACTTAGCACCGCGATGATGGAGTTGCACCATTTTTGACATCGCAAAGATTTTTAGTTGCAAGCTGAAATCTTTTTTATTCTTTTTCTTTTCTGTAATTCTCTTGATTCATAATTTTATTTTAATTTTCTAAATTACATTGTTATTGATAAGTTCGTGTATTTAAGTAAGAGTCTATTAATCTCCTCCATGTTACAAAAGTTAAGGTATCATGTCCTAAAGGTGATTCACATGTGAACAAATTACACACTTTACATTGTCAATTAAACTGAAATTAATTATTATAGCGTCATTTTGACCAAAATTTATTACATCACCAAACAACGTGGGAAACCTTCATTATATGTGGCATCATATTCTATTCTCTTCCTAAATGAAAAGTGAGTTTGTGATTTTTATTTCTTTTGGAATATTGGATGATGATGATATCCTTTCACATTTTATTTTAGACATTTCAAATGATTATTTTCTCTAGCTAACCCCGATAGTGTTTCTCAAATTTGTGATTAATTTATTTGAAGCATATAATTACTTTTTTCACTGTTCACATTACTAAAAAGATAATTACATAGACAAAATTTTGTTTAACATTGTGAATTTATTGACAACATGCCAATATAGTGATTGGAAATCAAACGAGCAGCCTTCAAAATCTGTGCAAGAAGAACGCGAAAAACAAGTTTGGTTTAATGATGTATACTTTTACAATATGCCAAGATAGTAAATAGAAATTAAACAAACGTTCTTCACTAACACTCTTTCCTAGAACCTTTAATTTTTTTGTTCTGAAAATATAGAAAGAGGATAAAAGCAGAAAAGGAAGAAGAAGAAAAAATACTCGAAAGCATCCGATTGTTTGTCTTTTACAACAACGCAGCTGAACTGTAGCGTCCACCTGTCCACACGCAAGTCTTCAACTTTGTCAAAAACTTCAAATATATTAAATTGGATTTGACTGTTTGTTTAAGAACTGTTGCTCCACACGCGGAAGACTTTGAGCCTCTGACCTCGTTTGAATTGATTTTTGGCTTTTGATTTATAAATTAAAAATCATAAGTTAGAAATTTTAACTTATGATCTTTGACTTATTTTTAACATTTTAGCTTAAAATTAAGTGTTTATAATTGTTGTAAAATCAAGCTCATAATAACAATATGAAAGAAGAAGAGAGATCAAGAGATGGGAGTTTTTCTTATTTTTCAAAGTATCAAGTGTTTCAAGTGTGTCAAACATCATCCTTAAAACCTCTATTTATAGTATTACATTGAGGAACATCAAAGGGTGCAATAAACATGATATTAATCTTTGATGAGGTGGGAAATACAATGGTGTTATGGCTTATCAATGAGGAGGTGGAAGTTACTACTCTTCAAGAATAATTATGGTATGGAGGTTACTAGAAGTTATGGACATCCACAAACAAGATGACAATATTATGTTACCATACAATTATTTACAACACTTTTTAATTACTCCAAACACTCAAAACGTTAGCTTCAAAGCACTTAAAATAAGCCAACTCAAATAGGTTCTTTGTTTGGTTTGACTTACTTTAAGTCTTTTTATGTTAAATTAGTTTTTTAAAGTACTTTTACAGTGTTTGGATATAATAAAAGAGTGCTTATAAATACTTATTTTTAAGTCAAAAAGATAAAATAAGTTATAAGTTAGAATTTCTAGCCAAAAATTATAAGCCCATCCAGAAAAACTCTTCTTCTCCTCAAAGAAAGGCTATATAGTTCGCCAAATAGCCTGCTTATAAAACCCTAATAGAAGGAAGACATGAGCTTCGTCTTTTACTCTATTTCAGCTTCAGATGGCAGGTACAGATACACCAGGAAGATGGAAGGAAATAGGAAAGCTGGAAAAATGAAGAGTCACTTACAAAGAGTACATCTATAGAGACTCACGACGACTGTCCTTTTCAGAAATGTAGAAACCCCAACCATTGGAGAACACAACTAAGAATACGTGAAGATTCAAAGCCTTGAATAGAGAAGCGGCTAAATCGATTGACAACAGAGGAGAAAATCTTACTTCTGTAAGTTAATGAAATACACATCTACTAGAGAAGGACCTTGAGTGTTAATGCAATGACCTGTTTCGTCATTATAGTAAAGTAAGAGCGTAATTACCCGGCTAGAAATATCCCTAGGTTGTGAGTTGTTAAAAACTCAGGCTAGGATGAGCTTTGACGAAAATAGAGTATTCTATACTTTAGAGACGGTTAAGGTCTTGTGGTTCATTGAATGGTAGTGGTAAGTCCTTTAATGGATTGAGGACTATCGTAGGATCCCACAGGAAATTTCGAGACTAAATTTGTATAATGACCCTTCTAGTCATTTTTGCGTTTATATTTTCTTTGTAATGTTAGAGCTTCCCTGTAGTGGCCCCAAGTCACTTATGGCTTGCTGGGACCGGTGGTTCGGTGCTCTGGCCGTTCATTTGATCGTTATGATCATTTTCTTGTTTTAGAGCTAAGTCTTAAGAGTTGAGATTATCAAAATCGAGCGGTAGTGATTTGCAGTCGTATGACCTTAACCTTCGTCCCGTAACAAAGGCTTGCGAGCCTAAAATTGACAATTTTATTAACATCGTGCGTATTTAAAAATATTTTATTCGAAAGTTGAATTTGGTAAAAAGTTTTATTTTTCTAAAAATGTTTTAAATATTTATGAAAAAAATACTTTTGATATGATATATTTGTGTATGTATTTATTTTATAAGAGTTTTATAAATTATTAATATTTTAACGGAGATAGTAAACTTAGTTATATTAAAAATTATTATTATAATATAGTAGATTTTATTTGAAATAATTTTCTATTTATTACGATATATTCAAAAGATTATATTCATTTTCTCACGAACCTACGCAATATCTAAATACTTGTATAATGGGAGAAAACTAGGTGATGTGGCACCACCACTTCTACGTGAAAGTGGTGGAGGGGTACACCAATATGCCACTAGCCTATTAATTAGGTTGCCACCTAGATAAAAAAATTCCTACTATATCTCTAGTTTCTATGTTAGCATATATCTTCTCACTTTATCTATCTTTAGAAAATCTTTTCCACTTGTGTAGTTAGAGAGAAAACGTTGCAGCAACATCCTTAAATAAATTTATTCCTTTGATCATAAATTGTTAGTTGTTCACTATCTTCATATATTTTTACACACTAATTAGAGTTTGGGAGAAACCAAAAATATATTTTTGGCATTTCATTTGATCCCGGAAAGAATATTGATAAAAATAGTTAATAAAGTTGGGACTGTTTCATGGATCTTTTTGGGGTAAAAAAGAATTAAAAAGAATGATTTTATCACTATTTTCATACTTATACTAGACTCGGCTGGGCCGTAGTGCTAGAATTGATTTCCTCTTGATTTAAAATGGTACTAGACTCGGTCGGGCTGAGCAACAGAGTGGTTTTACTATAGTTTTAGACCCGGTTATGTTTGGGCACCCTGTTGGAATTTTTGTGACTTGATTCACTGATTTAGACCTGAGTAGAACCCTGAGCGTGCACTTTCGAGGTCTGGTAACTTATTTGGATCCGGCTACACTCTGGACAGTTATCTTCAGATTATGAGATTTAGTATGTGGTCTACGAGTAGACCTCCATGGACCTTTCCGATCCAGACCAGGGGCTACGTGCTGTGAGTGCTGGAGGAGGGGTGTATGGTGGAGTTGAGGTACTCAGGGGAATCCCTTCCATGTATTCTGCCTCTTTTGGGACTTTTAGGTACCGGAGGGGGTAACATACGGCACTACTATCACTTGGTTTCAACATATCATCTCATATCATGCATATTGTGTTTAGATTCACCCTTGTTTACTGTTTGCTCAGTGTACGCTCCGGTAGTATGGGATGCCACAGGTTTATTTTCACTTGTATGCGTTCCTCGGGTGTATGGGCGCCCGTGCGACTGTAGGGAGACTTTTATTTATTATTATTATTCTATCACGATATTGATCCTGATTATGGTGTTACTAGCATGAATTGGTTTTAATCTTGTTTTCAAGTGTGTTATCATTATTGTCCTTTCCTTCTTTCTTTTTTACTTGAGGTTACTGGTATATCGCCTTCTCCTTTATCTCTCTTTATATATCGTTATTGCATGGACCCCAGGTGCGTTCCTTCTTTCTTCACCTGTGTTCTGTGATGTATAGCTTTATTAGCTAGCCTAGCATAATTGTTTTCTCCTTGTAGTCTCTCTGTGCTAGCTTCCAAGTTCTTGTTCGTTGTTTATGTGACTACTTCATTCTTTTTCGCTACATTATTGCTTTTATATCTTATATGCGCCCAGCCGGCCTATAATACCTACTGGGTACCCGTTGCTTTGCAATTGGTGCTCATACTACACTTCTACATTTTTGGGTGCAGATCTGAGCATGAGTTCTCGCTGCTGACCGCGCTGCCTCATGCGAGGTGTTTATGGACTATACGAGACTGAGGGTGAGCTCTTGGCGACTAGGGCTTAGCTTTAGTTCATCCTTTGTGTCATGTACTCTTTTGCTATTCAGAGACAAATATGCATATATTGTTTTGGACCCTTTTTATACTCTGTTGATGTAGTTTCGACTCTTATACTTTGATGCCAGGTTTTGGGTTGGTTTTAGCTTCTGTATATATATATTCTTGTTGTTACTTTTCTTATTCTTATATCCCTTACCTCTGCTTATTGAATGTTTCCTTCCGCTTGCTGGTTAGATATAACCCGTTACTAACCGTTCTGGGCTATGGAGATTGGTTCACCTACTGGGGAGGGTAGTTTTTCACGCCCCGAGGTTACCCCCTAGACGTAACACGAGACTCGAGACCACAAGGATCCCAAGCTAACCCTTGTCATAACATTCTCAAGCATAACAAAGAAATAAGCAGAAGCATAATACGAAAATCCAATAAGGAAACATCAATAAAGGTCTAAGGTCCACATACATACAATATCCAACGAAAGAAACTCGAATACAAACTATGTCTGAGAGCCTCTAGTCATAACAATAAGAGTTGCTAGGACAAGACCCTAGCTAACTCGGAGTATATAAGTCAAGCTAACATAAGGAAAATCATAACTAGTCCTCGAATCATGAGAACTCACCATGGCTGACCAAGGATGTGGCCTGAGACTCTAGCGACGAAGCTATGAAGGAGTACCTGAGTCTGCATCAAAAAAGGATGCAACGCAATATGAGTTAGTACTATGGAATGTACTAAGTATGTGAGCGATGCATAGATAAGGAAAACATGCCTTAAAATGTACTTCGAACATAATTCATGCATAATGAAATATCATGAAAAGATATCAATATGAAAAGCTAAATCATAAGGCAAAAGACAACTTCAAGGTGATAGTTCATGAAAAGTTCATAAAGCTTAGAAAACTTGAAATCATGACATACGGGAGTTTCTTATAACCGATATGAGACCACGTGAGCTACGTGGAATCTAAATGTATAACCCAAGTTAGCAAAGCTGACTTTGAACCCTGCCAAGGAACAAGCCACCATATCCAACTATATAACCCTAGTTGGCAAAGCTGTCCAATGTCCCGCTAAGGCAAGGACACCATACATAAAGACGTGGATCCACTCTCATAAGCCTTTAAGGCACATATCATATCATTTCATGACCTACGCTGTCAACATAGTTTATGGGACTAAGAGTACTCTCACCCCATCCTCTCAGTGCTAAATACTACTCCCAAAACATGCACGTGTAGCTCATAATCATAAAGGCATACTCTCATGCCAAATATTATTCATAAGCACAAAAACACATCAGGTATCATGCAACTTTCTTATCATAGTTTGTAAAGCTTAGCATAGCTATAATCAAAAACATGCTTTTCTTTCTAAATTCATACTTAAAGAATTAGGCATGCAATTTCATAAATACATAAAGGCCATGATATCTAATCATGCCAAGTTTCTCTTGAAAACATCCAATTCATGGGTTCATGCTAGAAATCCACTTTCATACTTGGGATTTCAAAATCAATGAAAGAATCGTAATCAAATCATGAATAATCAATAAGAAACCATGAATTTAAATATAGAAACTGATTATATAAACTTTTCTCAATTTTGGTTCAAAACCCTAGTTTCATAACTTCATAATTCAAATTAATGAGTTGGGGATTTTGGGCACAAGGGTGGAAGAAACCCATTGCTAAAGACCCGCATACCTTGGTGGAAGATTACCCACTTGATTGGAAAAGATTTTAGAGACTTGACTTGGAGCTTGAGACTTGAGCTTGAGAGAAGAATTTCCCTTTTGGGTGAAGAATGAGATGCTTAGGGTAGACTTAGGGTAATATGATTGAAAACCCTTCAAAAAGTAGTCAAAACGACTTCACTTAATTCATAATAGGGTGGAAAATGACTAAAGTACCCCTAGGATTTAATTAAAAGAAACCTAGAAATTTGGTCAACTACAGTGACCACGAGTGGAGTCTACGAATCGTAGACTTTTTCATGACTCGTGGACTGCTAGTCGTGGAAGCTGCCCGAAATTCAACCTGCAGGGAACTTCCTACGGTTCAACAGGATGACTCGTGAAAACTTCCACGAGTCGTAGAACCTAATCGTGGAACTCAGGGGAGTTTGACTGATCTCTGATCGACTTCCACGAGTCAACAGTACGATTCATAGAAACTTCTACGAGTCTTGGAAGTGACTCGTGGTGGTCAGTACTGAGGTTGGTCTAAAGGACTGGGATAACGAGTCACTCCCACGACTCGTGGAACCTTCCACGACTCGTGGACTTGACCCGTGGTCCTTGGAACTTGGATATTTCTCAAGTTTTCATCTTGGATAGCTGGATACGTGTACAGGGTGTTATAATATCCCCCCTTGGGATCATTCGTCCTCGAATGAAGGCTAGACAAGGGAAACTGAGGGGAAAATAGCCCAACCAAACATCAAAGCGTAGAAATCAAGGGTTAATCATAAAAACAAAACTTTTAAACTTGAAAACATGATAAACTAACTTCGTAAAACATGGATGCATGCTAAAATCATGATAGGGACTGACAGAGTAGAATCGGAGGGACACACTAAGGAGAAAACTAGTAACTCAAGCTGGAATTGAGTCAGAAGGAAAGAGATGAGGATATTTCGCCTTCATGGCCTCTTCCGCTTCTCAAGTGCACCCTCAATAAGCTGATTACTCCAAAGGACCTTTACCGAAGCTACTTCTTTGTTCCGTAACTTCCGAATCTGACGATCAAGAATCTCTACGGGAATCTCCTCATAAGTGAGACTATCCTTCACACCCACCTCTTCCAAAGGAACAATCAAGCTTGGATCACCAACAAACTTCTTCAACAAGGAAACATGGAAAACTGGATGAACCGCTTCCAACTCCGTTGGCAACTCCAACTCATAAGCAACACTACCAACTCTCCTCGAAATCCGATAAGGACCTACAAAATGGGGACTAAGTTTTCCTTTCTTGCCAAACCTCATTACACCATTCATGGGTGACACCTTAAGGAAAACCCAATCATCAACTTCAAATTCTAACTCCCTTCTCCGCACATCCGCATAAGATTTCTGTCGACTCTGAGCGGTCTTCAACCTTTCCCGAATAAGCTGAACTTTCTCCATAGTCTCATGAACTGAATCTCAACCAATCAAGGCTGCCTCACCAACCTCGAACCAACCAATAGGAGATATACACCTCCGGCCATAAAGTCCCTCCTATAGAGCCATCTGGATGCTAGAGTGAAAGCTGTTGTTGTAGGCAAACTCGATAAGAGCTAAGTGATCATCCCAATTTCCTTTGAAGTCAATAACACAAGCCCTCAACATATCCTCCAAAGTATGAATAGTGCGCTCAGCCTGGCCATCCGTCTGAGGGTGAAAAAATGTGTTAAGCTTCACCTTAGTACCAAGACCTTTCTGAAATGACCTCCAAAACTGAGATGTAAACTGAGGACCTCTATCCGAAATAATAGACAAGGAAACACCATGAAATCGAACTATCTCCCGAATGTAGAGTCTGGCATAATCATCTGTTGTATCCTTAGTCTTAATAGCCAAGAAATGGGATGACTTGGTCATTCGGTCGACAATCACCCTAATGGAATCATGTTGCCTTTGAGTATGAGGCAAACCCGTAATAAAGTCCATATTGATTGCTTCCCATTTCCAAGTGGGAAGGTCAATATCTTGAATCATGCCTCCCGGCCTTTGATGCTCCACCTTTACTTGTTGACAGTTGGGACACTTAGCCATAAACCCGGCTATGTCCCTCTTCATACCATTCCACCAAAAGACTTCCCCTAGATCACGGCACATCTTAGTAGCTCCCGGATGGATGGAATACCTAGAGCCGTGAGCCTCAGTCAGAATTTGATGCCTCAATCCATCTACATCTGGCACACATAAGCGACCTTGATAACGAAGCACACCATCTCCCCCTTTGGAGAAAACCTCGACCCTCTGCTGACGAACTGCACCCTTAAGCTGAAATAGAACAGGATCTTGGTCTTGCTTGGTTTTCACCTCAACCACTAGGGATGATTCAACACCACTAGTCACAATCACACCACCTTCGGTCGAGTCCATAAGGCGAACTCCCAACCGAGCAAGCCTATAAACTTCTTTAACCAATTCCTTCCTTTCACATTCGATGGAAGCTACACTTCCCATGGAATATCTACTCAAAGCATCTGGCACAATGTTGGCCTTACCCGGATGGTAAAACACACTCATATTATAATCCTTAAGGAGCTCAAGCCATCTTCTTTGTCGCAAATTCAATTCTTTTTGTGTGAACGCATATTGAAGACTCTTATGATCAGTGAAAATATCCACATGCATACCATACAAGTAATGTCTCCAAATCTTCAAAGCAAAAACCACTACCAATAGCTCAAGATCATGAGTGGGATAGTTCTTCTCATGAGTCTTAAGCTGTCTAGAAGCATAAGCAATCACTTTACCACGCTGTATCAATAAACAACCCAAACCAATCTGAGAAGCATCACAATACACAACAAAATTATCTAAGCCCTCGGGTAAAGCTAACACTGGGGCTGTAGTCAACTGAGTCTTCAATTCCTGAAAACTCTTCTCACAAGAGTCAGACCAATAGAACTTAACCTTTTTCTGAGTCAATCAGGTCAATGGTGAAGATAGGGAAGAAAACCCTTTCACAAACCTCCTATAGTAACCAGCCAAACCCAAGAAACTTCTAATATAGGATGGAGAAGTGGGTCTAGGCCAGCTCTTAACTGCTTCAATCTTTTGAGAATCAACCTGAATACCATCACTAGTCACAATATGACCCAGAAAAGCAACAGACTGCATCCAAAACTCGCACTTACTAAACTTAGCAAACAACTGTCTATCCTTGAGAGTGTGCAACATAACTCTCAAGTGATCCGCATGCTCCTCCTCACTCCGAGAGTAGATGAGGATATCATCAATGAAACAATCACAAACATATCCAAATACTATTTGAACACACGGTTCATCAAATCTATAAAAGCTGCAGGAGCATTCGTTAGACCAAAAGACATAACAACAAACTCATAATGACCATACCAAGTTTGGAAGGCTGTCTTCGGGATATCACATTCCCGAACCTGAAGCTGATGATAACCGGATCTAAGGTCGATTTTGGAGAAGAACTTTGCACCCTGAAGCTGATCAAACAAGTCATCAATCCTAGGAATGGGATACTTATTCTTGATTGTGACCTTGTTCAATTGACGGTAATCAATACACATTCTAAGATATTCATCCTTCTTCCGAACAAACAAAACTGGGGCACCTCAAGTTGAAATACTAGGCCTGATGAAACCCTTATCAAGCAAGTCTTTCAATTGATCTTTCAACTCTTTAAGTTCAGCGGGGGACATTCTATAGGGAAGAATAGAGATTGGATTCATATCCGGAAGAAGATCTATCCCAAAGTCAATTTCCCGCTCAGGAGGGACTTTGGGCAAATCATCTAGAAACACTTTTAGAAATTCATTCACAATAGGAACAGACTGAATAGTCACGGTCTCAGACTCTGTGTCCATAACCTGAACTATATGATAGACATAACCCTTAGAAATCATCTTCCTAGAATTAAGATAAGGTATGAAATGACCCTTCGAAGAAGAGGGACTACCTTGCCATTATAGGACAGGTTCATTAGGAAACTTGAAACTAACCACACGAGTGCGGCAATCAAGTGAGGCATAATACGCATACAACCAATCCATACCAAGAATGACATTGAAATCAGTCATATCCAACTCTACTAAATCTGTTGAAGTGACTCTATGAAGGACTGCGATAGGGCAATTTCGATAAACTCTTTCGGCTAGAACTGACTCACCAACAGGAGTAGAAACATGAAAGGTTTCTAAAAGCAAATCATGACTTATCTCGAACTTACAAGCCACATAAGGGGTTACAAAAGATAAGGATGCACCGGGATCCAACAAGGCATACACATCAAGAGAGAATACTTTCAATATACTGGTAACCATATTTGGAGAACTCTCTTGATCCTGGCAGAAGGACATGGCATAAAGACAGTTCTGGCGCTGACCACCAGAACTAGAAGTTGCGCCCTATGGGGCTGGTCTACCACCTGAAGATGCTGGGGTAGATTGAGTCCTACCACTTCCCTGCCCCTTCCTAGCTGAAGGGCAATCCTTGATATGATGCCCAGTTTGACCACAACCAAAGCAACCACCTTAACCGACCAAACATTCGCCAATATGATTCTTCCCACACTTAGCACAAGATGGGTGAGAGGTTCCCTTAGCAACACTACCTTGAGACTGGGAATAAGAACCGTCCCCCCTACAACTCTGATCATAGCGAGGATTCTGAGCCTGGGTAGGAGAACTAGGAAAAGAGTGAACAGGACCTGATGACTTCTTCTGGAAAGAATAGCGATGTCCACCTCCAGACCTATGATGACCAACACCCGATCCCTCGAATCTACCCCTCTTGTTCTCCCTAGACATCTCCTTTAGTTTATCACCCTCAATTTGATGGGCATGAGTCATGAGACGAGAAATGTTCATGTCACTCAATAATAAAGCAGACCTACACTTCTTCTTCACTATATTGGAAACACCATAGATGAATTTGCTCATTTGATCATGCGGGTCTGCTACCATAGAGGTAGCATACCTAGACAATTGAGTGAACTTCAAACTATACTCTTGCACCGACATCGAACCTTGTCTCAAGTTCACAAATTCCTCCACTTTTGCTTGGCTCAACTCACGGGGAAAGAACCTATCAAGAAAGGCCCTCTCAAAACACTCCCAAGTCGTGGGGACCAAATCTCTCACTCTAGCCTCCTTCCATTGCATGAACCAAATATGAGCCACCTCCTTGAGTTGATAGGATGCAATCTCAACACAATCAACACCCGCTACTTGAATCACCTCAAAGATCTTCTTCACTTCATTAACAAAGATGAGCAGGTCCTCTCCCACTTTCGAACCCCAAAACTCCGGTGAGTTCATACAAATAAAGTCATGAACTCGGGAAGCTACCCCACCTTGAGGATGAGCGGGGGTAAGAGCCTGTTAGTCTGCCAAAGTCTAAGCTAGTAGGTGAATAGCATTCCTAAACTCATCATTCATGACATCGGGAATCGAAACTTAAGGAGCGGCATTCCAAGTGGCTCGGGGAGGCATAGCACGTCGAGGAGGCATAATCTAAAATGCATAAGATACGGATTAGAGGAATATTACACTTAAGCTCTATCGCAGGATGTGATCATGAAAGAATTGAAGTTTCTTTTCTAAGACACATCATAGCTTCCCTTTCATAAGTGTGGCGCCCTTCACACAAATTGAAGAGACTCTACTCGATGCAATTTTTAGACATCGTAGGAATCTTGAACCTGAGGCTCTGATACCAAGTTTGTCACGCCCCGAGGTTACAACCGATACGTAACACGGGACTCGGGACCACAAGGATCCCAAGCTAACCCTTGGTCATAGCATTCTAGAGCATAACAAAGAAATAAGTGGAAGCATAATACGAAAATCCAATAAAGAAACATCAATAAGGGTCTAAGGGCCACATACATACAATATCCAATGAAAGAAACTCGAATACAAACTATGTCTGAGAGCCTCTAGTCATAACAATAAGAGTTTCTAGGTCAATACCCTAGCTAACTCAGAGTATATAAGTCAAGCTAACATAAGGAAAATCATAACTAGTCCTCGAATCATGAGAACTTACCACGGCTGACCAAGGATGTGGCCTGAGACTCTAGCCATGAAGGAGTACCTGAGTCTGCATCATAAAAGGATGCAACACAGTATGCGTTAGTACTATGGAATGTACTAAGATATGAGCGATGCATAGATAAGGAAAACATGCCTTAAAATGTACTTCGAACATAATTCATGCATAATGAAATATCATGAAAAGATATCAATATGAAAAGCTAAATCATAAGGCAAAAGCCAACTTCAAGGTGATAGTTCATGAAAAGTTCATAAAGCTTAGAAATCTTGAAATCATAACATACGGGAGTTTCTTATAATAGACATGAGACCACGTGAGGTACATGGAATCTAACTGTATAACCCCAGTTAGCAAAGCTGACTTTGAACCCTGCCATGAAACAAGCCACCATATCCAACTATATAACCCTAGTTGGCAAAGCTGTCCTATGCCCCGCTAAGGCAAGGACACCATACATAAAGATGTGGATCCACTCTCATAATCCTTTAAGGGACATATCATATCATCTCATATTTTATCATGACCTATGCTGTCAACGTAGTTTATGGGACTAAGGGTACTCTCACCCCGTCCTCTCGGTGCTTAAACTACTCCCAAAACATGCACGTGTAGCTCATAATCATAATCTCATGCCAAATATTATTCATAAGCACAAAAACACATCGGGTATCATGCAACTTTCTTATCATAGTTTGTAAAGCTTAGCATAGCCATAATTCAAAAATATGCTTTTCTTTCTAAATTCATACTTAAAGAATTAGGCATGCAATTTCATAAATACATAAAGGCCATGATATCTAATCATGTCAAGTTTCTCTTGAAAACATGCAAATTCATGGGTTCATGCTAGAAATCCACTTTCATGATTGGGCTTTCAAATTTAATGAAAGAATCATAATCAAATCATGAATAATCAATAAGAAATCATGAATTTAAATATAGAAATTGATTTTATAAACTTTTCCCAATTTTGGTTCAAAACCCTAGTTTCATAACTTCATAATTCAAATTCATGAGTTGGAGATTTTGGGCACAAGGGTGGAAGAAACCCATGGCTCAAGACCCACATACCTTTGTGGAAGATTACCCACTTGATTGGAAAAGATTTTGGAGACTTGACTTGGAGCTTGAGACTTGAGCTTGAGAGAAGAATTTCCCTTTTGGGTGAATAATGAGATGTGTAGGGTAGACTTAGGGTCATATGGGTGAAAACCCTTCTAAAAGTAGTCAAAATGACTTAACTTAATTCATAATAGGGTGGGAAATGACCAAAGTACCCCTAAGATTTAATTAAAAGAAAGCTAGAAATTTGGTCAACTTCGGTGACCATGAGTGGAGTCTACGAATCGTAGACTTTTCCATGACTCGTGGACTGCTAGTTGTGGAAGCTACCCAAAATTCAACCTGCAGGGAACTTCCTACGGTTCAACAGGATGACTCGTGAAAACTTCCACGAGTCGTAGAACCTAATCGTGGAACTCAGGGGAGTTTGACTGATCTCTGATCGACTTCCACGAGTCAAGTGACTCGTGGTGGTCATTACTGAGGGTCTAAAGGACTGGGATGACGAGTCAGTCCCACAACTCGTGGAACTTTACACAATTCGTGGACTTGACCCGTGGTTCCTGGAACTTGGATTTTTCTGAAGTTTATATCTTGGATTGCTGGATACGTGTACGAGGTGTTAAATAGTAGGTTCCATCATAACCGAGAAATCAGGCGTGATAGTTTGGTATCAGAGCCTAGGTTTACCGGTGTCATTGGTATAGGAGCCAATGTCTAGTAGAGTCTTGTGGATCGGGGTGGAGACGTTCGTACTAATCTTTGGGAGGCTATAATCACATCTTAGGAAATATGACTCTCTTATTTCTTTGGTATCATGCGTAGTCCTTGAAATTTTCTTGAAATCTCACTTGTTTTAGCTCATTCTTCCACAGATGGTTCGTATAAGAGCGGCAGTGTCAGGTAGAGATGAGCCTCCAACTCTAGCACCCCCGACACTAGCTAGGGGATGGGGAAGGGTCGTAGAGGTAGGGGTCGGGGATGTCCCCGAGCAGCGGCACCTGCTAGAGCTGCTAGCATGGAGATAGAGCCCGAGCATGATTATGAGCCAGAGTTAGTTCCTGAGTAGTAGTGTGTGGACCAGGGGCAGCCCAGGTACCACCAGCTCTAGTACCAGCACTATCTTCTGTGCCAGCTTCAGCCCCAGCTCAGCCTTCAGATATTCGGGGTTTACTATTCGGGGTTTACTATTACAACTTTTGGGTATGATTGGGGAGCGGCCTTCTGAGGTAGCACAGACATACGCTCAGGGGGAAGCCCTGGGTGAATAGAGTTCAGGAGCGTAGCCTGCCACTGTAGCTCCCTATGATGAGGTTATTCTGATTCTATCAATTGTACAGCCTCTTGCTCCTTGCCCAGCTATGATAGAGACGGAGCAAAAGGCTTTGGGCAGATTTTTGAGATTAGATCCACCTAGATTTGCGCTTACTTCTAGTCAGGATCCGCATGACTTTATTATTACTTGTGAGGAGATGCTACATTATTTGGGTTTACTAGAGACTCACGGTGTTGGATGCACTACTTATTAGTTAGAGGGCCCAACTAGGTTATGATGGAGGGCCCATGTTGCTTATAGACCATCTTCGTCTCCTCTGTTATCTTGGTCAGAGTTCTATGAGGCCTTCATGGCCAATTTCTTTCCATAGAGCGACAAAGAGCGTCGTAGGGAGCAGTTTACTAGACTTATGCAGGGTTTTATGATCGTATCAGAGTATAAGACTCGTTTCCATCAGCTTTCTCCATTTGGGGCCATGATTATGACTATCGAGCCTGACAGAGTCCATAGGTTTGTCTGGGGGCTACGGAAAGATTTTAGAGAGCCAATAGAGATATTGATTGCTAGTGGTTGGTCATTCCAGGCTATTGCGGTCTATGCCCGTACTGTGGAGAATTTGTATCATCATGACTCTGGGCTAGAGATAAGAGGCCTTGACATTAGGGTAGCTACAGTGGTTCTCGTCATGGTAGTAGAGGTTCAGGACAGTGGGGCCAAGGTTATCAACCACAGTAGCACCATGGTCAGTTTAGTCGATCGATTCACGCTTCACTTCAGTCTTTTGGTGGGTCTTAGTTTGAGCAGGGGCAGAGTAGCCAGCAGGGTTAAAGTGGTCAAACTCCGAGGGGTTCAACTTCTGGGGTATCAGGCCATGGTGGCCACACTGGTTCCGCTGGTTCATCTTGACAGTATAGGCCGTTAGGGGCTTTCTATGAGTATAGAGTTATTGGGCACTTTGCTAGATATTGCCCCCAGCGAGATGTAGTTCAGCCAGCCGCTCAGCCAGCTCAGCCTATCCGTGCAGTCCAACTATCATTAGAGGGGGTGGTGGTCAGGCTAGAGGTGGTGCCCAGTATGGTAGGATGGGTGATAGGGATGGTGGTCGGTCAGGTGGTGGTCGTCGTTAGTTTTATGCGGTCCCTAGGAGACCGGAGGCAGAGGCCTCAGATGTTGTAATCACAGTACGATTTCTATATGATGTTGACCAGCTTATGCTTTATTTGATCCTGGATCTAATTGCTCGTATGTTTCTGCCTACTATTTGACTTGCTTGGGATTGACTAGTGAGCCATTATCTGTACCTGTATCTATTTTGACCCCGATAGGAGATTCTTTAGTAGTGGATCGAGTTGTGAGATCCTGTATGATTTCTATTTTAGATATTGAGACTTGGGGTGATTTGATGATTCTTGATATGTTAGACTTTGATGTCATTCTGGGAATGTACTGGTTAGCCCCTCATCGTGCAGTTTTGGATTGTTATGCCAAGACAATTACCATAGCCATGCCCGGTGCATCCCCGGTTGTGTGGCATGGTTCTTTCAGTCGTGCACTATCTTGGATCATCTCTTGTCTTCGAGCTAGGAAGTTGATTTGTTGCAGGTGTTTGGCTTATCTAGCATATGTCTGAGATGCTAGTGCCGACCCTTCTTCCCCTGAGTCAGTTCATGTGGTTAGATATTTCCTAAATGTGTTTCCTACCGACCTTTCAAGCCTTCCACCTGAGAGAGATATCGACTTTGCTATTGAGTTAGAGCTAGGCACCAGGCCTATTTCTATTTCTCCTTACCGTATGGCTCCAGCTGAGTTAAGAGAGCTTAAGGAGTAGCTCCAGGACTTGTTAGCTAAGGGTTTTATTAGGCCGAATGTATCTCCTTGGGATTCTCCTATTCTGTTTGTGAAGAAGAAAGATGGGTCAATGCGGATGTGTATTGATTATCGGCAGCTGAATAGGGTGACTGTGAGGAATAGGTATCCAATGCCGCACATAGATGATTTGTTTGATCAGCTTCAAGGTTCGGCCATGTTTTCGAAGATAGATTTGAGGTCAGGCTACCACCATTTCAGGGTTAGGGTAGAAGACATCCCTAAGTGAACATTCAGGACACGGTATGGCCACTATGAGTTCCTGGTGATGTCTTTTGGGTTGAGTAATGACCCTACAACTTTTATGAACTTGATGCACAGGGTGCTTGTCCCGTAGCTGGACTCATTTGTGATAGTGTTCATAGATGACATCTTGGTATATTCATAGAGTAGAGATGAGCATGAGCAACATTTGAGGATTATACTTCAGACTTTGAGAGATCATCGACTTTATGCCAAGTTCTCAAAGTGCAAGTTTTGGCTTGAGTCAGTTGTATTCTTAGGACACGTTGTGTCTAAGGATGGGATTAGAGTTGACTCGAGTAAGATTTCAGCAGTCTGTGATTGACCGAGACCTCCTACTCCTACCAAAGTTCACACCTTTATTGGGTTAGCAGGGTACTATAGATGGTTAGTCAAGGGTTTTTCTTCTATATCAATATCTTTGACTAAGCTGACTAGGAAGGATGTCCCATTTCAGTAGATGAATCAGTGTGAGGATAGCTTTCAGAGGCTTAAGGCCTTGTTGACTTCAACTCTAGTGTTGACTTTACCAGTTGAGGGTCAGAGTTTTTTGGTGTATTGTGATGCTTCTGGGGTTGGTCTTGGTTATGTATTAATGCAGCAGGGTCGTGTGATAGCATATGCATTAAAATAGCTGAAGGTTCACGAGCGCAACTACCCACCCATGACTTCGAGTTGGCGGTAGTAGTTTTTGCACTCTTGATCTAGAGGCATTACCTATATGGGGTTCATTGTGAGATATTCACTGATCACTATAGTCTTCAGTACATTACGAGTCAGCGAGAGCTGAACTCAAGGTAGAGGAGATGGGTTGTGCTACTGAAGGACTATGACTTCACTATTCTGTATCATCCGGGCAAGGCAAACGTGGTAGCGGATGCCTTGAGCCGGAACGTAGTAAGTATGGGTAGCCTAGCTTCTCTTTTAGTTTCAGAGTGATGGTCGGCCTTGGACATTCAGTCCTTGGCTAACCATTTGGTTAGACTTGACTTGTCAGATCCTAGCAGAGTTCTTGCCAGTGTCGAGGTTCATTCTACTTTGGTTGATCGGATTTATAGCCGTTAGTTTGAGGATTAGCGGTTGTGTGACCTTCGTGATCAGGTTGTTCGGGGTGAGGCCAACTGGGCTACTATAGATTCAGATGGGGTTCTGAGGTTTGAAAGTTGCCTTTGTATTCCGAGGGTTGGTTATTTTATTTAGTTGATTCTCCATGAAGCACATTATTCTAGGTATTCCATCCATCCTGGCACAACCAAGATGTACAGAGATTTGAGGCAGCTTTACTAGTGGAGTGGTATGAAGTGAGATGTAGCAAAGTTTGTATCTCGGTGCTTGAATTGTCAACAGGTGAAGTTCGAGCATATGAGACCTGGTGGTTTAATGCAGCAACTTCCCATTCCTGTGTGAAGGTGGGAAGGGAATACTATGGATTTCGTAGTTTGATTGCCTCGTACTTCTAGTGGTTTTGAATCTATTTGGGTGATTATTGATCGATTGACTAAGTCAGTGCACTTTTTGCCAGTTCAGACTACTTACAGTGCAAAGAGGTTAGCTCAGATTTACCTTCATGAGGTTTTTTGGTTGCACGGGGTCCCAACTTCTATCATTTCAGACCGTGGCACTCAGTTCACATCTCAGTTCTAGAGAGCTATTTAGCAAAATTTGGGTATAGAGATTCAACTTAGTACTGCATTCCACCCTCAGACAGATGGCCAGTCCGAGAGGACTATTCAGGTCCTAGAGTACATGCTTCGGGCCTATGTTCTTGACTTTGGAGGTTCTTGGGAGCAGTTTGTGCCTTTAGTTGAGTTTGCGTATAACAATAGCTTTCATTCTAGCATCGGTATGGCACCTTTCGATGCATTGTATGGTAGGCGTTGCAGATCGCCGGTTGGTTGGTTCAATGGGTTGGAGTCTAGGCCACCGAGTACAGATTTACTTTGGGATTTCTTAGACCGAGTATGAGTGATTCAGGACAGACTTTGGGCAGCTCAGAGCAGGCATAAGATTTATGCTGATTGTAGACTTTGTGCCTTGGAATTTAGTGTTGGTGACTTGGTGTTCTTTTGTGTATCGCCTATGAAGGGCGTGATGAGATTTGGTAGGTGGGGAAAGCTTAGCCCCAAGTACATTGGGCCATTTGAGATTCTCCAGAGGGTTGATACTGTTGCCTATCAATTAGCCTTGCCTCCAATGTTTTCAGCTATACATCCTGTATCTCATGTTTCGATGTTGCACCGGTATGTTCCAGACAAGTTTCATATGTTGCATTGGGATTCGGTTCAGTTGGATGAGAGTTTGTCCTTTGTTGAGAAGCCGGTTGCTATACTAGCCAGAGATGTTAGGAAGTTGAGATCTAGGGAGATTCCGATTGTGAAAGTTCAGTGAAGGCACCGTCCAGTTGAGGAGGCTACCTGGGAGATCGAGAGGGAGATGCAGGCTCAGTACCCGAAGCTGTTTGAGCCTTCAGGTACTTCTTTGTTCTTGACTTTTGAGGAAGAAAGTCCCTTTTAGTAGTGGATTATATAATGACCCTTCTGGTCATTTTTGTGTTTATGTTTTCTTTGTAATGTTAGAGCTTCTGTGTAGTGGCCCCAAGTCACATATGGCTTGCTGGGACCGGTGGTTTAGTGCCCTGGCCGTTCGTTTGGTTGTTATGGCCATTTCCTTGTTTTAGAGCTAAGTCTTAAGAGTTGAGATTATCGAAATCATGCGGTAGTAATTTGCGGTCGTATGACCTTAACCTCCGTCCCGTAGCAAAGGCTTGCGAGCCTAAAATTGAGAATTTTATTAACATCGCGCATATATAAAAATATTTTATTCGAAAGTTGAATTTGGTAAAAAGTTTTATTTTTCTAAAAATATTTTAAATATTTATAAGAGTTTTATAAATTATTAATATTTTAACGGAGACAGTAAACTTAGTTTTGTCAAAAATTATTATTATAATATAGTAAGTTTGAAATAATTTTCTATTTATAATGGTATATTCAAAAGATTATATTTATTTTACCACGAACCTACACAATATCTGAATACTTGTATGATGGGAGAAAACTAGGTGATGTGGCACCACCACTTCCACGCGGAAGTGGTGGAGGGGTACACCAAATATGCCACTAGCCTATTAATTAGGTTGCCACCTAGATAAAAAAATTCCTACTATATCTCTAGTTTCTATATTAGCATATATCTTCTCACTTTATCAATCTTTAGAAAATCTTTTCCACTTGTGTAGTTAGAGAGAAAACGTTGCAGCAACATCCTTAAATAAATTTGTTCCTTTGATTATAAATTGATAGTTGTTCACTATATTCATATATTCTTACACGCTAATTAGAGTTTGGGAGAAACCAAAAATATATTTTTGGCGTTTCATTTGATCCTGGAAAGAATATCGATTATCTACGTTAAGTTATTCAAGCCCGAAATCGAGTTGGATTTTATTTTGGAGCTTCTCAGAGCGGTTCGAGCTTGGACATCGTCGTTCTAGTAGCTTGTTGTCGGAGGACAGGTAGGTTATGGTTTAACTCTTTTAGACTCTGTATATATAGGATATAATTATACTAATTAGCATCCTTGGGTTGAGTTTATTAGCTTGGTACCCCAGACCTTGTCCGCTTCTTCATGTCCGTCTTATTTTTGCTCCGTTGATTGTAACACTCATTGTAGTTGATAGTATCACCCTTGTGGTCCTGTGTGGCCTTGTTTTGACTCTGAAACATAGATGGTGGGTTATTTGGGAATGTCCGTGTGTCTAGGACATCGATACTATATTATAGAACTGGTTATGCTTGCTGTAGAGCGATTAGAGCATGTGCAAGGCCGATAGGTTGATTGTGAGACGTTGGGCTACTGCTTGTGTTTGAGCATGCCATTATCATGCATATAAAATATTTTCACATGTTTAACTATGATTTTGGCTTCGGGCCTACTATTGATGATTTTCTAAACCTTGCATGGCCTTACAGGCCCATTTTCGATAAAAATAGTTAATTAAGGTTGGGACTGTTTCATGGATATTTTTGGGGTAAAAAGGAATTAAAAGGGTGATTTTATCACTATTTTCATACTTATACTAGACTCAGCTGGGCCGTAGTGCTAGAATTGATTTCCTATTGATTTAAACTGGTACTAGACTCGTTTGGGTTTAGTAACAGAGTGGTTTTACTACTGTTTTAGATCTGGTTATGTCCGGGCACCCTGTTGGGATTTTTGAGACTTGTTTCACTGATTTAGACCCGGGTAGAACCCTGGGTGTGCACTTTCAAGGTCTGGTGACTTATTTGGATCCAGATACACTCTGGACGGTTATCTTGAGATTATGAGATTTAGTATGTGTTCTACGAGTAGACCTCCATGGACCTTGCCAATCCAGACCAGGGGCTACGTGCTGCGAGTGACGGAGGAGGGGTGTACGGTGGAGTTGAGGTCCTCGGTGGAATCCCTTCCATGGATCCTTCCTCTATTGGACCTTTTAGGTACCGGAGGGGGTAACATACGACACTACTATCACTTGGTTTCAGCATATCATCTCATATCATGCATATTATGTTCGGATCCACCCTTGTTTGCTATTTGCTCAATGTACGCTCAGGTAGTATGGGATGCCGTAGGGTTTGTTTTCACTTGTATGTGTTCCTCGTGTGTATGGGCGCCCGTGGGATTGTAGGGAGACTTTTATTTATTATGATTCTATCACGATATTGATCCTGATTATGGTATTACTAACATGACTTAGTTTTAATCTTATTTTCAAGTGTGTTATCATTATTGTCCTTTCTTTCTTCCTTTTTTACTTGAGGTTACCGGTATACCGCCTTCTCCTTTAACTCTCTTTATATATTGTTATTGCATGGACCCCAGGTGCGTTCTTTCTTCCTTCACCTGTGTTCTGGGTTGTATAGCTCTATTAGCTAGCCTAGCATGATTGTTTTCTTCTTGTAGTGTCTCTGTGATAGCTTCCATGTGCTTGTTCATTGTTTTTGTGTGACTACTTTATTCTTTCCGCTACATATTGCTTTTATATCTTATATGTGCCCAATCGGCCTATGATACCTACTGGGTACCCATTGCTTTACAATTGGTGCTTATACTACACTTCTGCATCTTTGGGTGCAGATCCGAGTGTGAGTTCTCGCTACTGACCGTGCTACCTCATGCGAGGTATTTTTAGACTATTCGAGACTGAGGGTGAGCTCTTGGCGACCGGAGCTTAGTTTAGTTCATCTTTTGTGTCATGTACTCTTTTTTCTATTCGTAGACAGATATGTATATATTATTTTGGACCCTTTTTTGTACTCTGTTGATGTAGTTTTGACTCTTATACTATGATGCCAGGTTTTGAGTTGGTTTTAGCTTCTGTATATATATTCCTGTTGTTCCTTTTCTTATTCTTATATCCCTTAACTCTGCTTATTGAATGTTTCCTTCCACTTGCTGGTTAGATAGTAGCCTGTTACTAACCGTTCTGGGCTACGGAGATTGGTTCGCCTACTGGAGGATTGTAGGTGCCATCATGACCGAGAAATCGGATCGTGACAATTTGGGTTCATAGAACTCCGAATATAATAATTATTGCGACGGAATTAATCTGTGATGTCCCTAAAATAAAGTGTATTATGAAATAAGGACCTAGGGCGATAAATTGATTTTCTGGAATTTAACGTTCATCGTGATGAAGGAGCACTCATCGATGGGTTAGGTAAAACCTATTTTGAGAGGAAAGATCTATCAAAGCAGAAAGTCCAGATGAGCCGATCCTAATTGCAATAAGAAATTATCCATCGTGACGAGGAAATGGGCAGAATAACTGCACTTAGTCTATTTTTCTGAGTTAATTTCTCACAACTCCAACTTCTTTTTAAAGCTCTAAGAAGCAGTTCCACCAAGAAAACTAGGGCACTCCTCATTGTCTCTTTGATCAATCACAATAGCTAAAAGATACCTCTGTGCTTCTTTCCAATACTATGTAAACAAGAAGTGCATCATTGATAAAGTTGATCTAAATTTTCTCCACCACCCTGAAAATAAGTGATTCTAAATACATGCAAACACTTTATAAAATAGACAAGATCATATAGTCTTTGTTCCTTCCCCTCTTTTTCTTTTATCTTGGAGTGAGTACTTGATCTTATGTCCTAGGAGTCCTGATTTTAATTTGGTAAAATTTAATGACACTTAATGCTTCCTTGATTATGAATTTTTGATCAATTTTTTAATTTAGAGCTCACACTTATGGCATGCATATGTGACATAGTAGATTAAATAGAAAAAAAGAATAAATAAAAAAAGCAGATTGAAGAAATTTTATACTTACAATGACTAAGTTTATTTAAATAATATAGGATAATGTTGATCATGACAATCAACTAAATCAAGAATATGGTACGCAAGCCAATGAAAGCATTAATTATTCCCATCAGAACTCTTCATATTATATGTTTTCAACTTAACTAAAATAGGCAAAGGGAACAATATTCCAACTCAATTAAGCTATCATAATGATAAGAACACTAGTTCTCTAAGTAAAGTGTGGCAAGTAGAACTCCTATGGACACTGCAGCAAGGACTTGCAGAAGCCAACATATTTTCTGATGATGAATGATGATATGTCTCTATCATTCTCATTCACAAAAACATAGAAAGCTCAAGAAAAGTTGAACCTTTCAGAACTTGTTCCCTATACCATACTTCTGAGTAGACAAAGCATCAAGGTGGCAAAAATAAAGAAATCACAAGTGCAACCTTTCATTATAAACTAACAAAAATGAGATTGGAAAAAATATTCTTAATTACTTGGGTAAGATAACCTCGATCAAATTTCCCTTTCTTTGCAAGGAACGAGATAAGCCAGTTACATATAGTGCCAAATATCTCACTGATACCACTGGTACCATTTTCAGTACCAATATGGATTATGTGGTACCCAACCTGAACATCAGTATAAAAATAACAGATAAAATACAGAAAACTCAATGGTAATAAATTATCTACTACTAATGCACATAATTTGGGGCCTATAGTATATACCAATTTTTTTTGAGAGCCGATAAGATCAGTATATAGCAAACTTCTAACCGACAACTTTAGAGAGGGCAAAGGAGAACAAGCTGGGGTGCAGGAAAGCTATCAACATATTTCTGTTAAAAGAAAAACAAGCTGATTCAAATCATATATCAAAAGAAAATTTTTAAGTTACCCGTGCGACATCTATGTTTTATTCATATCACCTAATATTTCAGGTCAGTTCACATTTATGACTAAGACAATTTTAACAAAAAATAGATCACTGGAACTAAGTTTATTCCAAAGAGAAAATTCAAATGAAGTATTTGGGTGAAAATTATTAAATAAATACTTATGAAGCAATTAAACTTCTGGCCAAAGATTGTTTCTAAAGTCATACCTTCCAAAATTAGTCAACACAATGTTGAAAACTTACTTTCTACTTTTCCCGGGGAAGTGATGCAGCTCTACCAGAAGCTCAGTATCCTGTTTATGCATTATCTCAAAGAAATAATGAGCTATACTACCTATTGAATTCATGACCAGCCTTCTAAAATCTGATGCCTCCTTGCTTCAATCAAACTGGTAAGAACCATAGAGCTTATCCTTAGTAGTAACTCGGCGATGATTGAGAACTTATCTATTTCATGAAATCAATAACGAGCTCTTGATTTCATCACATGCAAACTCTCCGAAACATGTTCCAGGAATTATCAAATGGACTAGGATGATACCAAACAAGAAGATACCAAAATACAAGAAATCGAATAAGTAAATACATATTAAGTCGAAGACTCTGACCATTAAATCTACAACCTAGAGAATGTAATAGAAATAAATTTATACCTCCTACATGGCATTTAGAAAGTCCATTTTTTAAACTATCAGACATTAGTCTTATGTTGAAACTAAAATAGATAACAAAAAAAAACTTTTAAAAGTTGGGCAGAAACAAAGGTTGAGTTATTACATGGGGTAACTGGGACGCCTTTCCTTTTTCCCATTATATACTATGTACAAGATGAACAAGGATGAGGGCATGGAACGCGTACTCATCATTTAACTAGAACACTATTTCTAGCTCTTTCACTCGTAGAAAGTTTTATAGCCCGAGCAATTCGAAACAAATGAGATTATTGTCACTTGCTGACGGAGTTGCCTAGAATGGTAAGCTCTTGAATCTGTTGCACCCATTGAACTTCTGAGACCCCTCCATCATATGTTTTTATAACAAAATAAACACAAGCGGAATGACTTTGCTTGGAGTAGATGGTCGAACTGAAAAATATTTAATTAATCTCTAGTCAAACTATGATTGAACATAGATATTGAGGCCAACACCGAGAGACTAGAAGGAATAGGTCAGCAAATCACAGTTGTTAAGAGTAGTTTAATTAGAAACTAATGAGCAACTCTACTATGCACCAAGACCATTTTGATGATACTAGTGAATAAATAGCAATATTTTCCCAATTTTCATGCTAGACAAATATTTCTCTATTGTAAACTTTCAAGAATAACATAATTTCTTTTACAATATGGAGACAAGCAAGAAAATTAATGGCTAAAATAGGCAACAATTAAGAGGGAAAAATAGAATCAGAAGGGAACCAAATGAGTTATACTAATAAAATATATTACCTAATGCAACAGATGAATGAAGCTCGAAAAGGTTTGCCGTTAGCCGGAGAGAACTTGCTATTAGGAATCTCCACTGGATTCCTAATGTAAACTGCCACAATCTTTGTTCCCATCTTCTTTGATAACTTCATACTCGACATTTTCCTTTGTCGCCACCTTAGTCGAATTCAATTTTCCCACCAATTGCTCCTTTACCACTTCATGCGATGGGGATTCGACAGAGAAAATATAAACTTTGCTTTCATGGATGATGTCACCGCCCCCCACTACAACTACAATAAAAAAACAGATATAAATGTGCGATGAAAGAAAAATCTACAAGAATTTTCCAATAAGCTAAATAAAAAATTCCAGCTACTAAAATCACTAAATGAGCAAAACCCATTCGAGATTATTCAAAATCCCAAAACCCCACAAACCAATTAAACCAAAAACCAATGAAATAAATCAAACCTTGGGTTTAGGATCTGGATGAAGTTTGAATTTCCAATCTTTGTAGTAAGGAATCAATGACGTATTGGTGTGGGAGAGAATTAAGAGAGTTGTTTGATGACTGAGAAAAGTGAGCAGCAGTGGCTAAAGGAGAAATATCCATACCAGAAAACTTGTGAGACTCTTCAGTAGACCAATGAGATATTGGGTCTCATCTCTGCCACCGCGTAATTAAAGAACAAAGTAAAAGAGAGTTAAAGATAGACAAGGGATTGTAAGAAGGAGAAGATACAGGGGAAGAAATTTCATCGTCGGATGTACATCGAGAAACCCTTGGGAAAGAAATCTAGGGTCGATACTCATGTTTTTAAGAAATTTTAGAATTGGGCGGAAAATAAATATAGGGAGGGAACATTATTTTAGTTAAAATTTTATGAGAATTAATAGGGCACACTAATAAAGTGTTTTTTTAGAATTATAAATATAGCACACTTAAAAATGTAGTCATATGTATAAATAAATGTTGTCAATTTTTTTATGATTTGGCAACACTTAAAATGTGTAGCCTATAATTCTAAAGAGCACGCTTTATAAGTGTTGCCAAAATTTATGTGGCCAAAAGCCATGTATAAAGGCCACACCTTGAAAGTGTGCCCTTAAATATCTTTGGCAATATTTTTCAAGCGTTGTTTAGAATTAGTGTGGCTGTAGGCCAAATTTGTTGTAGTGCATGGAATGATGGAGGTTTAATCTTTAGGAACTTAGTCAACAACTCGTGCTCGGTCCCAGTCATGATAGGGCCTAATACCAAATAGAAGAATGCATCTGTACCTGAATCTTCATCCATCCAAGGAGCTATAGCCACAATGAGATGGATACCCAGAACTTAAACCGCTGGCATCATGGAGGTGGCTCCTTTACCTTCCATCATGTGCAGGAATGCCAACACCTGCTAAATGATCTCAAAAGACATATAAGGAAGGCTTGCACCTTTAACCGGTGCCTCCACCTCGAGTTCTGTACTATCCTTGTGCACTGCCTTTGTATCCTCAACATGATCTTGAGGAAGGGTAGGGGTAGCCAACCTCTGTTCTGCTGCCACTTGAGCTCCACTTCTAGAGGGTGTTTCTCTCCCTCTGCCCCTGCCCCTACCTCGCCCTTGAACCACCAGTCCCGTAGCTGGAGCTGCTACCCTCGCCTCATTCTGTCTAGTATTAACCATCTGGGATAAGAGAATGAAGGAAGTCAAATACCAATTTGTATCGCCAAATTTCAATTGGAATCAAGTTATAGCATAAAGGAAGAAATAAGAAGATAGTTTCCTAAAGTCTCGTAGCCCCTCGAAGAAAAGTACAGACGTCTTTGTAATATTACATAAGACTATATTAGACTCATTTTAGTATGACGAGATCAACAAACCTAGGGATCTGATACCATTTTTTCACAACTAAAAGCTCCACGAGTGGCACCCATACTTAACCCATGGTGGGAGAACTAATTATTCAAACCAACACTTAATCAAAACTACGCAGCTAAAACGAGATTCAATAAATAATCCAAGATTCACATCTTAACTTAACAAAATAGTAAAACCTGCAGAAATAACCCCTAGGATTTGAAAGTCATGTACCAAAACTCTAAACATGTTTAAAGGATGGGGATACAAAACCAAAATAAAGAAAGTCTAAGTTAGGACAAAGGACTAGAACAAATCGATGAATCCATGGTAGCCCGAAAGATGCAGCTCACCCTTGAATTCAGAAATCATCTGGATCACAATTGAGGTCTCAAAAAACCCAACAAAATATGCCATGTACTCACAAAAGAAGAGCAAGTGCAATATCAGTACACGAGAACAATAGTGTACTGGTAGGATCATCGATCAGTTCCAAGATATGAAATATGAACAGTTTACCATAACTTAGTAAAACAGGATAACATGTATAAATAAAAGCAAGTACATCGCGATTGAGATAATAAAGAATTAGAGCAACTTAATGAAGTTCAATGTGCACAAAAGGAAAAAATAACGACTATGGGGGTTTTAAACTAAACAAAGGATAAAAGAAAATCAAATAAAAGATAGGTTCGATCAATGGCTTTCACCAAGCAAGGATAACAAGGGAGAATTGGGAATGAGAATTCAATTCGCAAGACTTCCACCCAATTAACACATAGGTAGTCTTGGTTAAGAGTACTGCCTAACCGTCTCTCGACCAATCAAGCATTTATCCTTGTGTGTTCTCTCGAACCTCCACGAGTAAGCATAAACCAACCAATTCGACTTGGGTAAGTTGGGATATCTCTAGCCCCAACTCTTAGATGAGAATTTCCAGCAATCAAACTATTTCTAGCCTTGATCTATAGTGAAAATCCCAAATCCCCACTATTTAACCTTTACCCAATTGAAGAACTTCTCTCTCAAGCAAGAACATAATTAGTATGCTAAGATAATATTTGCAACCATCAACTATGTAATTAAAGCATGAAAGATTCAATAGACCCACAAAATTTAGCCAAGAGAGAGCACAAGATAAGAATTAAATACCCAAATAAAGTATTATCTCTAATACAATACCCAAATATCAATTCAATAGTTACACCTACAATTTATCAATTTAGAACAAGAGTTGAAGAGAGGAATTTAAAGATTTTACAATAGAAATCATCCAATTCTTCACTCCAATGGTGTAGGGTGATGAACTTGCTCTCCAAGGTTGCCAAAGTTGTGTGAAATTGCCAAAGATGGCTTACAAAATGGATGAGAAGTATTTTATGTGGATTGGGGTTTCCAAAAGTGTGAAACGACTAATTTGGTCCTAGCTGACCCTGTTCTCCGCAATTGTAGAATATTTTCCGCATTTGCGGCTGTTGACACCCAATTTTTTCTCTCCATAGTATGAATTATTTTTGAGCTTTATCAATTTTAAAATAATTTTAATTATATGGAATTATATAATTTTTACTTAACAAATCACGTTAAAAATTATTTTCGAGCAAAAATCATATTTAAATTAAAGAAGCTTCGTCTTTTTGAAATTAGATTAACATTGAAGATTAATCAAATAATTGGTCTCTTAATTATAATTTAACTATGAATGAGTAATTATTTTACTTTGTTTTAATTGAAAAGGCTCAATGAATTATTTCTATAAGTTTGTCTATTTCAATTTTGGCCAAATTTCATTAAAACCTTCTCAATTTGATCGTTTCTTAAAATTAAATCTGGCCACATTTTGCATCATTTAAACCCCCCACTTTAGCTTTGTTTCAGCCATTAAATGGCCCAAACAACAATTTCCTTAGCCCAATTTTCCTCTAACCCACTCCAGGCCCGCACCCAACATACCCTTATTACCCCTCTTTCTCCTCTGTCTCACTCAGAACACTCCAAACACACTCTTTACTCTTTCTTCCCCAAAAGAGAAAAACGACAACAATGGAAATAACTCCAGTGCAGCTCCCCTATCCCCTCCATTTTTGCTCTAATTTGTGCTCATACGCGCGCCCAGCACGAGGACTGTACCAAGAAGGTACTAGGACGACGATGTGGCCTCATCCGCGCCCCTCATCGAAACTTTGTTGCAAAATCCTGCTCAAACTCTGTACCAAGATGTTACTATGTGTGAGCTGTAACCCTATCCCCTCAATAAATTCAAAATTCCTCGGCAAATTCCCAAAAGAACCCTTGAAAAACCCTTCTCCAAAACATCGACTCTTTCTTCATTTTTCACCCAATCCCTTACCTATAAATAACCCCACTGTTTTCAGTTGTGGGTAAGAATTATGGGGGCTAAAACTTCTTGTAAAGACTCCTTTGAGCTTAGAATTTTGGCAAAAGAATCAAAAGTGGGTCTTTTCTGGTGGTAAAGTCAAGTTCTCGTCGAAGTTTTGTAGTTCCGTTCGCTTCTCTGAGAAAGGTAATACTCCTTTGTTTCTATAATGATTATTTGTTGTTGTACTCCTATCTGTTTCAATTTCAGTTTTAGAATAGTATAGGATAGCAAGTTATGTAGCTAAGTTTCATGTTCTCATAGTTGTAATTTTACTTCATGCTTCATGTCTTTTCTTTTCACTGTTTATATTTTTTTGATGTTCAAGTGTTCTCGACAGACTCTCATTCTTGAAATTACTTTTTGCATAATGAAATACTTTTGATAGTTGCTACATGATTACTTGATCCCATCGATTACGCTAGGTTGAGTACCTGAAGCATGTTGTGTGGTTTCTCTTGGCTTGAATTTCATCTCTGTCTACGGTGTGTATTTTGTCATCTCGTCAATGTTCTCGCATCCTGTTTCTCTTTAAAAATGAATGAATACATTGGTTTATTGCATTATTTGTTCTTTCAAACTCAATGTTGTCTGTAGTCTTAATTTAGTAAAAGTACTTGAGCTTTAGGATGACAATAGAACAAGTCTCCGGAAAATCTTGATTTCTTTACTTTGAAAAAGTGAAAAGTTGATTGCATCTTTATGGTTCGTATTTGTTTCAAGCAAGGCCTTCGTCATGCCAATGAATATTTATTTGGCCTCCATCGCCCTTCTCCATCCTCCCCTATATGTCACGTTTGAGCTGTTACTCTTTAAGATACATTAGACGCTAAGTTCTTTATGTTTAATTTACCAAGTAAATTCAACTCTTTTCTTTCGCTTAAAGTCGGATAACTTTTTCCTATGTTTGAACTTTGAAAAGCAACCTTGAATGTATTATGTTCCATTAGTCATTAACATAAATGGGAGAAGCATGATATAGTTTCTCGAATTAGCTCACATATGCCTATGCTACTTGAACTATGCTACTTGAAGTATGTTCTGCCAAAATGACTCTATGGTATTTTTACTTTGAATTCTTTCTCTTTGAAATCCGTAGCTGAAAAGAGTCCACTCCTTTTCTTTTAAATGATGCATGGTATTCGGTTCCAAGGAATGGGTAAATGTGCGTAGCTAATTAGATGCCTTCGTCATTATTTCTATGAATATTTTCTGGTCATTTTCTTGTAAGTTTGGGATCTGTTTGTGTGTGAAAGTCAATATTTAAGTAAGAAATGGCTATTCCAAGATGGTGGTAGAAATCTATTTTTTTTAGAAAATCAATGATTGATAAGGTTTAAAGCTCTCTTCCTAAGTTGTTTTCTAAAAAATGACATCAAATTGAATTCTCCCTGTAATATCAGCAAATTTGAGTGTGTTATTCCCAAAGACACAGGCTGTTGTGTCTGCAAATAGTAGAAATGGATTTGAGTATATCACTTGGTTAGTTTGTTCTCCGAATTGATCCAGTATGATTGATTTTTGGGACCTTGATGTTCATATAATTAGATCACCTAGACATCTTGAATAGATGAAGAACTGCATCCACATTAACTATGAGGTATAGGATGGTTAATTCCTTTGAAATTATTAGTTCTTTTGCACATTACTTGGTTTGAAGTTGAGTTGTATTGATTTGTTTGGAAAGAATAACTATAAGGTTTCAGATGTATATCCTTTTCTGATAACTATGTGTTCAAAATAATAAGATCAAAATATAGCATATGTACCCTTAGTTCTCATGCATAATTTCCCTTATGAGATTCAAAACTCCTTCCTTTTACAATACTGATGATGGTTGCCCTTTGCTAATCCTTTATTCTTTAGTTTTTACGCATGAATCACCATGAGTCCAATGGACTCGAGATACCCTTTGCATATTCCTTGAGTCGTCGCTATCCCAACAAGCAGCGTGCAAGATAAACAAATATTCATCCGGGAAGCTAATATATAGGTGCAACGAGTATTGGAGTTGAAACGTTTGGGTCAAAACTCAAACAAATGACGCAGCACTAACAGTCCATCAAATTAAGTCCAAAATCTGGACAGCCTTTAAATGGGCCAAAAGGGGCCCAAATCTCAACTCTTCTTTTTATTTTCATGTATATTGTATTTATTCCAATTACTTGTATTGACTAACTTTAATAAATAATCTAAATAGATCCTCCAAGTCTTGCCATTTTAATTTAACCCTTGCTTTTCTTTATTTATTTGGACCTCTCACTTATTTTGTATTCATGAAAAAATGGATTAAAATGAACTCGCGTTAATTTTCATTCAAAGTAATGAAGTAACTTTTCTTTAAATCATCTCTCATACAAAAAATATTTTTTAATCTTAAAGATGCTAAGAAGAGCCTTTCATGTTATCAAATAAAATTTCCTGTCTTAGTCATAATGGTTTCAAATAATTTTTTTAATTGGTTCTTAGTTAACCTAGTTGTACAAAAAATGGATTTTATCTATCTTTAACGTTTATTAGTAAAACAAATTGTTTGAACTCTCCTTGAGTAAAAATTGGTATTTTCTTAAGTTACTTTTTTTTTTCCCGTTATTACTACCCCTTAAATGATTTTTGTTACAAGTCCATTTATTTTCACACTATTAATTGGAAAAGATAATTTATTCAAATTATTTTTTCCAAGTTTTAGTTCTAAGAGTTTCTCTTTGAGAAATAATTCCTGATTGTTTAGTTTCTCTTAAAATGACCGTGTTATAACTTTGATTTTCTCACAAGATTAGTTGAAATAGTTCTTTAGCTTTTCTCACTTATCAAGTTATTATTTTCTTTAAAGTTCTTATTGTTAAATCACTTCCCATTTTGGTAGAATCAAATCACATCTTTTCAAATGAACTTCTTTTCCATGAGTTACTTATTTTCTTGTAATTTTAATTATTTTTTATAATATTAATTATAAAGGAATTATTCAAGTCTCCCTCTTTAAAAAAATCATTTTCTTTAAAGAGAATTTTCTTTTTTACTTAGCTAAAAAAAGTTATTTCTTTATTTAAAATTGTTATATTTTTCTAAGCCTTTAATATCCTTGTTATTTTTCACAAAATCCAACTCTTTCAAAATTAGTCATCTTTATTTAAGTTAAGTCAAAATTGTTCTTTGGTCAAACGTTTTTTAAACGGACGCTCTTAAGTGCCTTAAAACCCTTATTAAGACGTTACTTGAACCCTTACCCACTTTCTCTAATTTTAAAGATTTATTTCTGTTTTTAAGTCTTTGAAATTCTTTTAAGTTTTTTCTTAATTTTTTAATAAAAATTAAGTGGCGACTCTGTTTGTTTTCAAATTATTTTGAAGTTTCCTTTGAAATTTTGAAATAATTTCTAAGTGTCAAAAACCATTTTTTTTAAAACTAAAATTCTAAAAGGGATAAAACAGAAATGGCGACTCTGCTAGGGATTTATTTAGGTTCTAACCAAAAATTTAAACTTTTTTACTAACCTTGTATGACTAACTATGCTTAAATGTTTGATTATTATGTTTATATATTTTATTGCAAAATATACTGTCATTGCATCTCATAGCATTTTTCGCCACATGGCATGCGATTATATATATATTTTAGGGAGGCTCACGATCCCGTGGCCTCTCGCTATAAATAACACTTTCTTGGAAATACGATAGTTTACGGGTACGTCATGTGTCCAATGACTATCGTATTTCAAACTCGAGTTGTACGCTTGGGACCCGGTCTATTTCAAAACAAACTTACTCTAGATACCTAGCGTAGAGCTAAACCAAAACCCAATTTTAGGCATTGGCCTAGGATGACCCAATACCTTAGGGGTATTGGGCCCATTAGAAAGACCACCTTGCGTCTATTGACCACGAGTCAATCACAGACGATCATCCATATGTGTTTAATTTTAAAGAGTATATGCCATTTGAATTAATCCATTATCGTCTGGGAGGGGGGGGGGAACCTTACCTTAATTTATTTATTTTGTAGGATGGACTTACCGTATCCCTCTAGAAGATTCCGAATGGTAAAGAAACTGGATGATTTTCTAAAGGTTTGGTGGGAATGCATGGGCAAGACTGATAAGAGAATCGTCCGAGAGCATATTGGATACTTACCCTCCCTTATAGATATGGAAGCATGGCCTGAAATGATTCAAGTCCTGACAAAATTTTGGGAAAACAAGAATATCATTTTTTGATTTCGGAGTGTGGAATTGACCCCAACCATCGAGGAAGTAGTTGCAAGTTATGAAAGTGTCGATACGTGTCAGAAAATAAGAAGAACGATAGATAAAGACCTCATTTTTCCAAAAGAATGGGACCGATAAAAAATTAAGGAAGCATTTTTTATCAAGGATGATAGTTGGCTTGGGAGAATTGATGAGCCAAACATACCTCTTCGGAAGTTATACTATAGGTTTGGACGCTATCGAAGAGCCTTTGCATTCGTTGTATGCCTTCTCGGATCCATGGTGTTTCCTCAAGGATCGAAGGGTGCTATTCATCCTAGTGTATCATGGTCACACACTCTATCTTTTATGGAATCAAGTATGGGACATCCGTCAAATTTCATACACTTGAACCCATGATAGTTGCAGATATTTATCGAGCCTTTTGTAAATGCCAAGAAAGTGAGCGATTCTTTCAAGGGTGTAATTTAATTCTACAATGGTGGATGATAAAGCATCTACTCAAATGTTCTTACACCGAGGAGTTGGACCATATGATGAGGTTGGACAATTTTGCATCCCATGGCATGTGGCTCACTGCGAATAAATACAAGCAAAGACCCGATCAAAGGTTTTGGTTCACTCAGTTTCGTGGCCTGAGGGATGACAACATCCAATGGATAATCAGAGATCTCCATCTGGGAAAATACATCACTCGAGGTTAGACAATGCCTTTCTTAGTGCTTATAAGCCTTAGGGGGACCCGTACTTATGTCCTCGCTAGGGTTTGTAGACAATTTGGCCTGAAGGAAGAAATACCCCAAGTAGGTGAGATGACTAAGTTCATAACCGACCACGAGGATAGTGTGGTAGCATTCAAGGATATGGCTCATCGAGAGTGGAAGCAAAATAAGGTTGAGGAACCTAAGGTCAAAGACAGGCTTGAACCACAATGTAGTGATACGTACAATGAGTGGGTGAAGAAGAACCTTGCTGGGACTATTAAGCCAGGTCCAATTGTGCCTTATCAAGTGGTCGATGTTGAGTCTGAGCACCAGATCCGACTTTATAGGCTCCAAGAGCAGTGCATGAGGAGCGAGGTGGCACACTATCTATGACACAAGAAAGATGCTATGACCATACAATAACTGAAAGAAGAATTGAGGCGGACTAGGCAAGAATTGGGGGACGCTAGGCATTTCTTGATTGAGCTAGATGATCGTATGGGTCAACAAATTGAGAGCATAGAAGGGATGGACTTCGGGAGCAGGGCCCTGATAGCTGGAGCTCATTTGGTTATGGATAGGTACTTCATATGGCAAGAAGTGGACAAGGCCAAGAGAGCGAGGACTGATGCACCTTCTGGGAGTTAGAATTATCTATCATCATCCCCTGCGCGGGATTGTTTATTTTCATCCCCTGCGTGAGATTGTTTATTTTCATCCCCTGCGTGAGATTGTTTATTTCTCGCATCTTTCCTATTCCCTAAAAAATTGTATCCCCATTTGCTATTTACTTGCAAAAACATTGTCTCTTTTTATTATTAATAAAATCATATTTTGGGGATAATGGATCGACTTAAAGGCTTATATCTCCTTCAAATTCGCTAGGCCTACCCTTGGCACAAAGGCTCACCCAAGTTAGGACGCGATATCTATATGTGACTATTATAATCTTGTGTGAATATAATTATTATTATTATGTGCTACGTGTGTTACCTAAATCAAGGATGAATTGATCTACTCCTATTTTAATTTTTAGACCACCGTAAGCAAAATATAAAACCCACTATGCAAAGTCCGATCAAATTACTCCTTGAGTCCCTCAGTTTCTCCAGAAAGTTCAAACCTCACTCAACTATGCCTAAAAACATCTTTCCTATACAATAGGAAGTTGACCAGCTATGGACGTTGAGGAATCCAGACTCAAGAGATTGGAAGAAATCAACAGGAAAATTGCCGAGGTCGAGAAACAGACTAGAGAAGTGGAACGACTCACCGAAGCTGCATTCGCCAAGTCTATGAAACTGGATAAAAAAATAGCCATCACAAAAGAGCAAATGGCTAAAGTTGATGAGATGTTGGCATAAGTCATTATTAATAAAGAAATCGAAGAAGTTCAGAGGAAGAGCCGGGATATTGACCGACTAACTGAGGCAGCTTTAGCCGACACAAGGGAAGTTGAAGAGCAGACTGCTAGGGCTAAATCCAGAATCGCTGTGCTAGATCAAGTTCTAGGAAATACCAAGGCAGTCCAAAAAAGAGACTTTGTCCAAGAGATCAAACAACTGGTTCTGGAGTTCGAGGCTGCCACAGAAATGATCGAGAAATTAAAGAAAGGGAAAAAGAAAGTGCTTAATGAGCCCAGAAAGGAGGCTCTCGAACCAGTGGAATTCCATACGACTCTGGAAGAACTCATAGAAGAGATGAAGAGTTGGTCTGAGACTAAGGATGCGGTCTTCTAGCCATCTCGGTTCAGGAAGGGTGATGAGAAGATTGTCTTAAAAGCTCACTCCAGGAACTTTCTGAGGGATCCCGAGGTTGTGGAAGTCTCAACCATTTACCAGATCTTGCAAGCCATGGGCACTTTGCACCCAGAAAAGACTCAGGGATCCCAGTGCAATCCAAAAGACGAACACAAGGAATGTTCCTACCATCCTTTACAGAAGGGGCACACCACTGATGAATGTGGGGTTTTGAGAACTAAGGTCCACGAAATGATCAACAAAGGACAAATTGCTCATCTGTTTGGGTCTCACGCCATGCTGGCATGTGACCGAGTCAAACCTGGAATGCCTATCACTGAGGATGTCCTTATCCATTGGCTTAGACTTTACTATCTTCAAGGACAGTTACGAGGATATCTACTTCAAGCTAGTTCAAGCTAAGATCCTCTATCCTACAGAGAGGAAGGAGAGAAGAGGGTCCGGCAAGTTGAAAAAAAATGATGACATCTGTCTTTACCATGATGGAATGAAGGTCACGACATCATGAAGTGTCATGCCTTCCCCTTTGACCTAGAGCATCTGATTTGGATTGGGAAGATCAACCTCCAATTCGCGCCAGACCATCCTTGAATATCGAAAAGTAAGAAGATCGAGACCCGCCACTATCTAAAGAAGCTTTAAAAGTAGCAAAGTTATTGTAGTTATTTGATTTTGTCATTTTTACTTTTTTCCTTTGTAATCAAAAGATAGTGGAAGAAATGAAATGAAAGTATATCCCTTTTACCCATTCGAACTACGTAGGGTCTGAATTCTCCTTCGTAAGATACGTAGGTAGCCTTTCAAGGCTCAGCCCCTATCCTTAAGAAATTTTCATTTTCCCACTTTGACAGAGATACCGAAGAATTCAGAAGACATATCAAGTGCTACAGGACAAACATCAGAAGATAAAGACTCAACAAGTGAACTTTCTTGATAGGATCTACTTACCCGAAATCAATGGGCAAATTCCTGTCCATCGAACCCTAAAGTCGATAAATACCCATGGATCAATTTGCCTTGATGAAAAGCAACTTTATGTGTTTAAATCTATTCTTATGTGTTTATTTCCGACCGGATATCTTGTATTGTTTATCACTAACGAAATCTAACATATTGGCCTTTGAGTTGTTTCTACTTCAACAGGTAATAGAAACTGATCTGTGTTGACAAAACTGGCCGAACATCCCTACTTCACCTGCTCAAAGGCACACATAGATTCCCCCTCTAACCCTTGCTTTTCTAAAGGCAAAATGACTGATAGTGAAGAAGAGAATGCTTTTGCCGTGAGAAACAATGTTATTGCTGAATAGAGTGAAATGATTGCCGAACTGACAAGGAAGCTAGAGAAGATTCAAGTAGAGGTGCAGAAATCCAAGGATATGACAAGCATGGCCATTGCTGCTAACACCCTAACTCTGGGGTACTCCCAAACCCCTCTCCAAATCCCTCCGCTCAATTCCCCATTAACCAAAAACCGTCCAAGGGATATCCCTCCTGACTCCGCACGTAGACCTCCCAACGAACCTCTCACCAATAACCCTTCCCATATTGGATTCTCTTACCAAATCCATACTCCTCCTATCCAACACACTAAACAGAGCAACAACCCAAGTGCCTACCTTCAACAAAACCTCCCTCAAAATTACCAGAACACGCTACCAAATACCTACAACTCCCAGAATAACTATCCCAATATCACTAACCCACACAACTATACCCCACATACCCAAATGCTACTCAACATGTCCAGCCTCCACCTGTCCAGAACATGCCACCTACCACTTTCCATGCTATGGTGGAAATATACACCGTCCTCCCAGAAATCCCCGAGCTTGACCACTACAAGGAGAAAGAGAAAGAGTTGAAAGCCACATAGAAGAAGCATGATTATGACATGGCACAAATGAAAGAGGAGATATCCAGGATCAAGGAGTTTTGAGACTCATCCTATGAAAAAGGCTATTGATGTGCCGGTATTCTATGACACATTTGACTCCTTTAACTAAGAATAATCGTGAGTTTTCAAGCAACCATTTTTATTTTGATGCTTTTATGTTTAACTTACAGGAAATTAATCCAAAATAGAAAATGGATGAAAAAATACTGAAAGAGAGTCACTGGTTAAGGGTGGTGACTCACTTGAAGAGCCACCACGGACTTGGTGAATCACCAGGCAAGCCACCAAAGTAAGGAAGCCCACAAAAGCCCACTGTTTAGTGGTGATGACTCCCATGATGATTCTCCAAGTCCATGGGGAGTCATCACACAAACCACCCCGGGGAAACAGAAGTCAAGAAGCTACTGGATAGGCTGACAACTCAGGTGATGAGTCGTCAACCCTGTGACGAGCCGTCAACCCAACCACCAAGTTAGAGTATGGCTGGGGAACCCACTGGATAAGCTGAAAACTCATCATGACGAGTTGTACATAAAATGCATTTGTCAAATGCGTTTTACACACAAACTGTCAACTTGAAGCAAACTCTCCAGCTCACTGTTTATCCATGACGCCTTCTATGATGAGTCGTCAAGGCCACGATGACTCCTCACAATGATCCGTCAAGTTGAAACGGGCTACCTTGAATTCTATTTTTGGAACTTATTTCCTAGACTACTATAAATGCCCAGTGTTAGGGTTATTTTATTTATTCATCACCCGATATTTCTCTTTGGTTTTTGAGACGTTTTGGATGAGTTTTTGAAGGTAGAAGTACGACACATACGTCTTTTTCTTCCTCCATTGATTGTTCTTGGAAGTTTTTAGTTCATTGTTCTTGGATAATTGAAGTAACTTTAATACTATTTGTAAGAATCTTTCTCCCATTATGAATATGATTGTCTTCTCTTCTTCTAATAGCATGAGTAGCTAAATTCCCACAACTAGGGTTGTGGGATCCATGAAATAGTAATGATCTAGGGTTTTTGTGATATCGGGTTTGGTTTGTTTGCATATTAAGTTGTTAATCTTGCATTGTTAATGCTTTCTAATGGTTGCAAACATTAGAACAAGCCTAGGTTTAGTTTGCTTGAACAAAGAAATTAAAACTGGGAAAATTGGATTAACAACAAGGATTCAGGACTACAAACTCCCGTCTAATGATTGAAGCTCTAGCGAGGTTAATCTACTTGAAGTATGCATTGAGTTTTGTATTGTATCTTTTCAAGTTTGAGAGAATTGGAAAGAAAAGCGTCTATTTGGTTGAGAAATGTTTAGACGTATGAAAAGAACCCGATTGAACTCTAACCTGAGGTCATTCACAAAACCTTGGTGAACATATCCCTAGTTTGCCTATCTTATTAAATTTTATTCATTATAAATTGTTGCTTACCATTTGAAACACTCAAGAAACAATCAAAGATTGATAAATACAAACCCCTCCCATTTATCGGAAACTATTGATTATTAGTCATTTAAACTACTAACGACTTAATTCTCACCTTATTCCCTGTGGGATCGACCCCAACCTTTGTTGGGTGCTATATTTGACAACGACCGCTTATGCTTCTTAACTGAGGTATAATTTGGGCGTATCAAGTTTTGATGCCGTTGCCGGGGAATACAATTGTTTATTAAGTCCGGTGTATTTATTTGACTATTAGTCATACTTTCCTGATTTACTTTTATTTGTTATTTTTTATTGTTATAGGGTACAGAGTTGTGCATGCAAAATACTCAACGCTCGGGTGAACCAGTATTACCCTACGACCCCGAGCTTGCTAGAACTTTAAGGCAAAACATGAATGCACAATAACAAGAGGCAACAAGACTCATTGTAGATCAGCAGCCCCAACAACACTTGAATGCTTATGACATTGAGGATGATGCTACGTTGGTTGATGAGGCTGTAGTGGGTGATGGTAGAGCGGTGGATAATATTGGTAATCTTGCTCCTGCCGAGTAAAGGCCGCAACAGAGAGGTAGAGGTTGACAACAACAAAGGCAAGTTGCTTTGGATGATGATAATTACCTTGACTTAGATAGAGTTGGTGCTACGGGCGCCATTGTTCTTCCTCCATTAGCGCCGGGCGCTAAGTTTAAATCACCAGCACAATGATCCAGTTGTTAAATCTGAAGGGGCTATTTATAGGAGTAGTTGGTAATGACCCTAACAGGCATCTGATGAATTTTTTAGGCATATGCAAACCCTTTGAACTGCCGGGTGTGAGTCAAATGACTATTAGGCTAAGGTTATTACCATTGTCTTTGTCTAATGAGGCAACACTATTGTTGACTGAGCTAACTCCGGGTTCTATAAAAACCTAGGGTGAGTTGAAAGGAGCTTTCCTAGAAAGGTTCTTTTCTCCCTCTAGAATTTTACAGTTGAGGGACGAGATTAGTAATTTCCAACAGCAATCGCATGAGGCCCTGCATGAAACCTTGTTGAGGTTTAAAAAGAAGTTGACCCAGTGCCTGGACCACCAACTGATAGATGGGTTTTTGATGCAGACATTTTATAGATCGCTGAATTTGGCTACTAGGCCGATGCTTGATAATGCAGCAGGAGGAGAATTCATGGGCCTCACTTTCATTGAGGCCACTAATATTCTGGACCGGCTCACTTAAAAAAACAGAGCCTGGCACACCCAAGATTCTGAAGTGGCTGCTAGTACTTATACTATGGGTATGTAAGCTGAGCTGCATCAAAAAAAGGAAGAGCGGGATCAAGATATGGCCTACTTGAAGACACAAATGGACTTGCTAATGAAACATTAGTTGGCAGGTGGAATTGAGAAGGTAAAAGCTATAGGTGCATGGGTAGAGCAACTGAGGCAGAATCTGATGAAGAAGCTAATTACTTGGGGGGTTTCCAGGCTTATGGCCAAGGAAACCAAGGTGAGAAAAATTACTATGAAAAGATGGGTTATAAGAATCGAGAGCAAGGTGATTGGAGGAGCAAGGATGATAGAGGTGGATTGTATGTACCACTTGGGAATCGTGACAAAGCTAGCAGCAGTGCAGGGACTTCCAATATGGAAACCATGTTGGCTAAAGTGTTGGTGAAGGTGGAGTCTACCGATGCTGGGGTACAAGAGTTCAAGAGGGATATATCTTCATTGAGTCAGCTGGTGGATTCACACTATGTCCATTAAATGGTTCGAGCAACAGATGAGGCAACTATCCACCACTCTGAACCCGCGCAAGAATGGAACTTTACCTAGTGATACCATACAAAATCCTAGGAATGATGGAAGTTGTATGGTTATCTCTACAAGGAGTGGAAAAATCTTGTCCGACTCACACCCATTGGTTTAGCCACAAGAAAAGAGTGTAGAAAATAAGAATGAGATGGTAGATGATGACTTGGGCACTAATGATGCTCCGAAAGTAGGTGCTAAAAAATCTACTGTGGAAAAAGATTCTGAGCCTGTGATTGAAGAAAATGGCAAGGAAGTTGAAAAACTTCCAACTACGATACCTAGGCCACCTCCTCCTTTCCTACAATGATTGAAGAAAAAAGTGGAAGATGGCAAGTTCCACAAGTTCATGACCATGCTCAAGCAGATATCAGTGAACATTCCACTGGTGGACGCTCTTGAGCAACTGCCCGGATACGACAAGTTCATGAAGGACTTGATTTCAAAGAAGAGGTCAGTGAGCTTTAAACCAGAAGATAACCTCCACCACTGCAGTGTAATTTCTTCAAGATTGTTAGTGCAAAAGAAGGAAGATCCAGGTGCTTTTATTGTTACTTGTACAATTAGGAAATTCAATTTTGAAAAAGCCTTATGTGATCTTGGTGTTAGAATCAACTTGATGCCACTAGCAGTCTATTTGCAGGTTAGGCTTGCGAGCCCTCAAACCAACCACCATGAGGGTATTAATGGCTGACCGTTAAGTAAAATGACCAGTGGGAATATTGTATGACGTACTAGTGAAGATTGGAAAGTTTATATTCCCAGTTGACTTTGTGATCTTGGATTGCGAAGTGGACTTTAAAGTTCCCATAATTTTGGGACGACCATTGTTAGCCACTGCAAGAGTGTTGGTTGACATAGAGAGAAATGAATTGACATTCAAACTGAATAATGAATTAGTCAAGTTCGATATGTGTAAATCAATGAAGCCACCGAGAGACATGAGGGTGGTCTCAGTTATCAATGTTATTGATGAAGCCCCAATGAATATGCATATTGAGGAAAAGGGTATTGTTGAGACCCTAGCAGTTATGAGGATGATGTTGGGATCACAGAAAGAGAAACCTATAGAAGAAGGCAGTGAGAACAAATCAAAGAAAAGAAAACACCACAAGAGAACTGACAAGAAAAAGGAGTTAGAAAGAGTGATGAAGCTGTCTCGAATAGATGAGGAGCCAAGAAAAGAGAAATTTGGAGCTCAACTGGCTAATGTCGCTTGCACCTATTCCTGAGACTGCTCCTGTTTTGGAGACCCTGGCGGTCTCCAACATCATACCAGACTCTAAGACCTAAGGGTTTCACAGGTATTCCTTTCTCTCATAGTTTAGTTTCCATATACGTATATTGGGGACAATGCATGAAGTTAAGTTAAGGTGTTGGGATACCTGTGAGTTTGTCACCACCGAGGGTTTTTGTTGCCGTGTTATTTTTCCCTCTGGTGTGCTATCTAGTAGAACTAGCATGTTTAGGTTGTTGTTTAAGTTTTTTTTGTGTTATGTTGTGGTGTCGATAACAAGCATGGCTTTTTACAAGTTGAAATAAAAAAAGGAGCCCCCTCTGAAAAATGTTGATTTAGTACTTATGTTTGAAATGATTGACTATTCTGGACCCCTTGATGTCCTTAAGTGCATATGATTGTAATAATTTTGGTTAAGCCGAACTATTGTTTTGATAGTTAGTAGTAGTATGATTTCTTGGTGCCAAGTGTGTGTGAGCTTATTGTTACAAATTCGTACTCTGTACATGCATCTAGAACTTGCCCGGCCTATTCTGTTAAGTTTGAAGTTAGTTGCTTAGGAAAGGATCACATGCCCTTTTTGTGTCCAGTCCACTTAGCCTAAAAGACAATACAAATGTAAATAACCCCTTTGATCCCTGTTTGAGCCAAAGTTTACTTTGTTCTTTTGATAACATCTTACCTTTCCTTTTCAACTTTGAATCTTTTTTTTGGCCTTGGTCCCTCCTTGGACATCGTGCACCTCAACTCAGGCAATTAGCCTAAGTTGAGGGTGGCTACTGTAGAGGTACATGATAAGAAAAATGGGGTTGTGCTTAATTGGTTGTTGTTGGGATAGAAAGTGTAGGTGTGTGCAAAATGAAAAGACAGAAAAAGAACTGAAAAAGAAGTGAAAAAGAAAGAAAAAGAGTTATCAAGTTAAAAAGGCCACACACCTGTAGCAAGAAATAAGGAAATCAAAGGTGATTAAGAGTAGATAGAATAAGGTTGAGTGGAAATAATAGGTCGATGATTACAAGGAGGGTTTAATCACTATTTCCCAAATGTATCCTACCTGCACCCGAAGCGTCATTACAAGCCAAAATAAGTCCTGTAGTGATCCTGAGCGTCTTTATGAAAAACTAAAATAGAATATCAAGGGCAAGCCTATGGTATCGCATGTGCACGGTTTGAAATCATTTGTGAGTGTGAGCGTCTTACTTAGTCCCAAAATCTTGTGTGTGGGACTTCTTTATGGTGAGGGCACCGGGATTTTGGTATTATCTACTGATTGTTGGGATAACTGGTTTGTGTGTATGTAAAATATTCTATCATATCGGAATGACATGCTTGGATCCTTACAAGTTAGTCTTTCGAACACTTGTGGAGTACAGGGGGGCTTAGTTTAAATTGATTAAATTGTTGAATGGCCATGGTTTGCTGGAGACATGTATTTGTTTTTCTTAGTTCAATCATCTTTTGTTTTTGTTGTCATGTTGCTTGAGGAAAAGCGAATATTTTAAGTTGAGGGTGTTGATGTGCCGGCATTCTACGACACATTTGACTCCTTCAACTAAGAATAATCGTGAGTTTTCAAGCAATCCATTGTTATTTTGATGGTTTTATGTTTAACTTGCAGGAAATTGATCCAATATAGAAAATAGTTGAAAAAGTAATAAAAGAGAGTCACTAGTTAAGGGTGGTGACTCACCTGATGAGCCACCACGAACTTGGTGAATCACCAGGCAAGCCACCAACACAAAAGAACCCACTGGTTAAGGGTGGTGACTCACCTGAAGAGCCACTACAGACTTGGTGAATCACCAGGCGAGCCACCAAAGTAAGGCAGCCCACTGTTTAGTGGTGACGACTCCCATGACGATTCTCCAAGTCCATAGGGAGTCATCACACAAACCACCCCGGGGAAACAGAAGTGAAGAAGCTACTGGATAGGCTGACGACTCAGGTGATGAGTCATCAACCCTTTGACGAGCCGTCAACCCAACCAGCAAGTTAGAGCATGGCTGGGAAACCAACTGGATAAGCTGACAACTCATCATGATGAGTTGTACATAAAACACATTTGTCAAATGCGTTTTACACTCAAACCGTCAACTTGAAGCAAAATCTCCATCTCACTGTTTAGCCATGACGCCTTCTGTTACAAGTCATCAAGGCCATGACAACTCATCACAATGATCCGTCAAGTTGAAGCGGGCTACCCAAAATTCTATTTTTGGAACTTATTTCCTAGACTACTATAAATACCCAGTGTTAGGGTTATTTTATTTATTCATCACCCGATATTTCTCTTTAGTTTTTGATACATTTTGGATGAGTTTTTGAAGGTAGAAGTACGACACATACGGCTTCTTCTTCCTCCATTGATTGTTCTTAGAAGTTTTTGGCTCATTGAAGTAACTTTCGTACTATTTATAAGAATCTTTCTCCCATCATGAACATGATTGTCTTCTCTTCTTCTTATAGCATGAGTAGCTAACTTCCCACAACTAGGGTTATGGGATCCATGGAATAGTAATGATCTAGGGTTTTTATGATATCGGGTTTGGTTTGAATGCATATTACGTTGTTAATCTTGCATTTTTAATGCTTTCTAATGGTTGCAAACATTAGAACAAGCCTAGGTTTAGTTTGCTTGAACAAAGAAATTAAAACCGGGAAAATTGGATTAACAACAAGGATTCGGGGCTACTAACTCCCATCTAATGATTGACGCTCTAGTGAGGTTAATCTACTTGAAGTATAAATTGAGTTTTGTATTGTATCTTTTCAAGTTCGAGAGAATTGAAAAGAGAAGTGTCTATTTGGTTGAGAAACATTTAGACGTAAGAACGATTTTAATTACTTCCTGATTATGCATATGAAAAGAACATTCACGAAACCTTGGTGAACACATCCCTAGTTTGCCTATCTTAATGAATTTTATTCATTATAAATTGTTTCTTACCAATTGAAACACTCAAGAAACAATCAAAGATTGATCAATACAAACCCTCCCATTTATCGAAAACTATTGATTATTAGTCATTAAAACTACTAATGACTTAATTCTCACCTTATTCCCTGTGGGATCGACCCCAACCTTTGTTGGGACCTATATTTGACAATTGGCATATCAGCTATGACTATGATGATCTCTGTATCCATCCGGAGATGGAACTGCTAGACGGATTCAAGATTCCCAAGTTTGAGACCTTCAATGGTGTTAGGAATCCCGAGGCCCATTTGAGAATCTATTATTACCAAATGGTCAGCGTAAGGAAGAACGACGCTTTATTAATTAGAATGTTCAATCAGAGTCTAAGCGAGGAAGCTCTGGAGTGGTTCACCGCACAAGAACTGAAGAAATGGTCTAGATGGAGTGATCTGACCTGAGACTTTGCTCAAAGGTTTGCATATAATGTGGAAGTTCTCCCGGATTGATACTCTTTAGGTCGTATCAGGCAGAAATGAAATGAGCACTTCCGAGATTACGACTATCGGTGGAGAAATGAGGCGACGAGAGTTTGGCCTCTTATGACTGAAGAGCAGATAAGCGCGATGTTTATGCGCTATCAAGAGTCGGAGTTCTACGATAAAATGATATCAGAAGTTAAAGCAAAATTTACTGACCTAGTTAATATTGGTGAAATTGTCAAAGAAGGTCTTCATAGAGGTAAGATTACCAGAGCCTCGGCATCCACAAGATCAATAGGATTTCACAAGAAGAAGAGGGAAGAGGTATCTTCAGTATCCTCCAGTCCTAGCACGAAACTGAAGAAACCTTTCGGAGCCAACCATAAAAAATCACTTGTTCCAATAACCCCTCTCCCAGCTCCACAAAATCCTCAACCAGTTTTCTATACTCAGCCTATTTACCAAGCTCCACAACAAAACTTGCATCCCATATACCAAGCTCCACAACCAAATATGCAACCCACTTACCAAGCTCCTTCTCAAAACTTCCAAGTGTATCTAAAGGCTCCCAAGAACAAAAATAATCACCAGGTTCTACCTCCCGCTAATAACAATCTCCCTCGCTCTAATCTAGAAAAGAAAGTTCCTCAAACTTTTACCCAGCTAGCTGAAACCAGAACTCAGAGTTATGAGAGATTAAAGGCTGCCAGATTTATCCAACTTATTCCACCCAAACCAAGCAACATCGACTCTCATTTCTTTAAAGAAGATCGGAATTGTGCTTACCATTCCAGGGGAGCTGGACACGATACTGAGGATTGCATTAATATGAGGCACAAGATTCAAGACTTGATCAATCAGAAGGTGGTCACACTTCAGACAGCGCCACCAAATATTAACGATAACCCTCTCCCAAATCATGGGGGAGCCGCCATGAATATGATCGAAATAGATGAAGATTGGGTCGTGAGCAAGTCCATAGTTCCAGTCATTCCTAGAAATCCAGAAGAGTTGGAGAAGTCTGTGGGTGCCTTGAGTATTGTCGGAGAAGCCACAATTCATTGTGTTAGCAGCATCTCAGCAAGCTTTTGCTTTGGTACCAACAAAAAAAGAGTTCACAGTTGAGGCCACTGCTGCCCATGGTATGAAAAGGTCGGGAAGATGTTATATCCCCGATGACCTGGCAAATGATTCTTACAAGAAAGACCACTAAAAGAGGCCAATCACCAAAGGTAAAGCGGAAGAATTCTGGAGAAGGATGCAATCGAAATAGTATTCAATTGTGAAGCATCTGGAGAAGACCCCCGCTTTTGGGCATTACTCATGAGTTCCCAATACCACAAGCAGGCATTGCTCAAAGTCTTAAATGAAGCCTATGCGCCGATAGGTACGAGTGTGGAAAACCTGATCGCCATGGTAAGCCGAGTCTTAGGGCACCACCGTATTTGCTTTAGTGACGATGAATTGCCTTTTGAAGGCATGATGCACAACAAAGACTTACATGTCACTCTCAAGAGTCAAGAGAAGATTGTAAATAGAGTATTGATCAATGATAGATCGAGGCTGAACATCTGCCCATTGTACACACTCACCCAGTTAGAGTATGATCTAGGGAAATTTGCCAGAGTAGAGTCAACGTGAGAGCCTTCGACAGAGTCCAAAGGGACACAATCGAAGAAGTTAGCCTGCACATCCAAATAGGACCTACCGAGTTCCATACAGAATTCAAAGTCATGGATATTACCACTAGCTATAATTTGCTCTTAGGAAGACCATGGATCCATAGAGCTAGAGCCGTGCCATCAACTTTGCATCAGATGGTGAAGTTCATTTGGGAGGAACATGAGGTGGTGATCCATGGTGAAGGGAGTCACCTGAGCCGCCCTAATGGCTGCATTCCTGTGATTGAAGAAGTCCCAAGGGGAAGTGATTTCTACACTGTAGAGATCGTCAATGCCACTGGAGAGGATCTTGCTCCTCAAATTTCTATGCCACCACTCTATAAAATGCTTGCGACCACGATGCTAAGGAGAGGATACGAGCCAGGTTTTGGGTTGGGAAAGAATTCTGATGGTATGACAAAGCCCTTGAGCATCCCTGGATAGATGACCAGACATGGATTAGGGTATGTGGCTCAAGAGGACAAGGCGAGTGTCGATGAGAAAAAGAAATCAAGAGTGCCTAAGCCACTCTCTCACTTGTATCAGTCATTCCCGGTGCATATTCATCCGCAAAGGGATGGGTTAGAGGACGTAATAGGAGAGTTGTTCAAAAAGTGCGAAGCCATAACAGTTGAAATCCCTGAAGCAACCATGATTAGGGATGCCAGGCCTGGCAAAAAGTTGCAGAATTGGGCCGCAACTCCCCTCGTGACTCTCCACTCGGTTGGGTAGACAAAGAATCTATTTTATGAAAAATCAGTGATGGTCCAGATGAGGCTCCGCGACCCACCCTTTATGTTTTAATGTTCCTCACATTATTTTACCGCTTTCCAAAATGCATGAACCTGCATTCATGCAGGTCATAGCCATAGTTTGTAAATATTTTTGAATTTCAATGAAAGCCTCCTTATTTCAAAAACATTTGCTATTCATCATTATTTATGTTTACTTGTTATTATCTAACCTATTTTGTTTAGGTTTCAGTAATAATAAGTTAAAACCTACCACTGTCATGTCATGTCAAGATCTTAACGAACAAACCGAGCTAGACGATGATGATTTTGAGGAATATGATAAAGAAACCATGGTTCTCGAACAATTGACAGAGGAACTGAAAGATTTTGAGAACCGAGAAAGGCCCAACCTAGAGAAAACTGAGACGGTCAATCTAAGGGATGGACAAGAGGTCAAAGAAACCTGAATCAGTGTCCATATGATAGAAGCATAGAAAAGATAACTCATCAAATTACTCTGAGAGTACATCAACATATTTTCTTGGTCCTACAGTGACATGCCGGGTTTAAGCACTGACATAGTTTCCCACAAATTGCCTATCAATCTAGGATTTGATCCAGTGAAACAAAAGACCCAAAAGGTCAAACTTGATTTGAGTTTGAGGGTTAAGGAAGAAGTTACCAAACAGATCCAATCTGGGGTTGTAGAAGTCACAAAGTATCCAACTTGGTTGGCCAACATTGTCCCTGTTCCCAAGAAAGATGGAAAGATCAGAATCTGCGTTGACTATCGAGACCTGAACAAGGCTAGTCCCAAGGACAACTTTCCTTTTCCCAATATCCACATCCTTATCGACAACTGCGTGAAGAACGATATACAGTCATTCGTGGATTATTTTGTTGGGTACCACCACATCCTAATGGATAAAGAAGATGCAGAGATAATGACCTTCATCACACCCTGGGGTGTTTATAATTACCGAGTGATGCCATTTGGCCTTAAAAATGTAGGTTCTACATACATGAGAGATGATAAGTCGGTAACCTACCAACTTATTGAGCCTATATCCATGAATTATTGCTATGTTTTGAATTGATTTAGAGGTTCTTATGACTTTTATTGATATCTATGCAGGTACTTTGGATATAAGAGGAGAAACAAGGATATGGACCCAAAAAGAGCCAAAAGGGAGATAAGTGTGAAGAGTTGAGAAAAGCTAGAGAATCTCTTGAGAGGTGCGGTGGTTGTGTGACACACACAAGCTAAGGTGCAGTTCGCACCTCCTCTACATAAAGCTGCAAAGATGACTGAAGATTCTGCTACAGCATGCGGTCGCCATGCGACGCGTACATCTTGTGGTGCAAAACGCATCACCCTCTGCACAAGGCCTACCTAAGCGACTGAAGTCACTGGTCAACCTGAAGCTAGTGTGGGATGAGCACACTGTGACGTGTGATCCGCACGCCGCGTTGCACACCACCTGGAGGGCAATTTTGTCCTAAATTTATGTGATGATTTTGGGAACATATAAAAGGAAATTTTAGTCTTGTTTTGTATATACAATTCAGAGTAGAGATTTTCAATAGAGAACTTGGAGATATTTTTGGCTTGTAAACACTTTTCTCCATCTCCATTGAGAGAGGGTTTTCAATCCAATCTTTTGATTAACAAATTGTGTGCTAATTTGACTCTAGAACTTGAGAATCAACTACATTGGATGGGAATTAGATTTACCCAGCTGGTATATCTTTTCCCCCCTCTATGAGTGGCTAATTTCTCTTGTCTAGGGGTGTATTGATGATGGGTGTGTAGCTAATGGGTGTGGGTGTTGCCAAATCACTCGTATAATTTCTTATCTGATGTGGGTCTAGTGATTTCACCATGTTTTAATCTAATAATTTGTGGTTGCAATCATGAATTTACCTTACTTGGCTACTTAGTTGCTCGAGAGAGAATTTTGTAGTTGTGGATGTGAAATTGCTAGTAGGTACTTGGGAATCCACTTAGATTAGAGGCTAGAAATAGCTCCAATCGCGGAATCTCCTATTTAAGGGACTGAGCTAGAAATAGGACGATCTCCCCAAGAAAATGTTGGTTTGTTATTTAGCACACCGAATGATGTTCTAACCAAAATCATCGGATATGTGGGTGTTGATCGAGAGATAGCATTCCACACTTATGACCAACGCTACTCGTGTCACTAGATGAGAATTTTAGCGAATTAGTGATCACCCTAACCTATAGCAAACGCCTCATAAGAAATGCACCCCTAGTCATCTAGTCCTATTTGGTACACCCATCTCGATTTTATAGCTTTTACTTGAATTGAGTTAGTAGTGACAACTTTCCCAATTCCCCATTTTATTGCTTTGATTTTGTTGAACAACTACTTTCATTTTGAAATTGCTTTGCACAATATCTAATGAGCTAAATCAGGTCCCTTGGATTCAACCCCGACATCCGTTGGGTTATAAATTTTGTTTTGACTACGCGATCACTGTGACCTCCTACTTGGAGAGCACGATTTGAGTATTTATCAAAAATGGCGCCGTTGCCGGGGACAGTATTAGCTAGTTTTTGATTGTTGTTGTGAAGTCAACTTGAGAGTGTTTGTTTTCTTTTACTTTTTGTTGTTTTTGAGTATTGATTGAGCAGGTCAGCTATGGAAGAAGCCAAGGACAATGAGAACATTGGCAGCTTCGACAATGCTAATGCTGCTGAACCTATAATGCACGTAGGTGTACGTGCAATCCACCTACCCCCCTCGGTGGGAAATGATGTCTTCCATGTGACAAGAACCATGCTCCATTTAATTCAAATGAAAAGGCTATTTAGTGAAGCTTCCCATGAGGATGCCAACCGGCATATTCAGAACTTCTTGGAGATTTGCCAACCATTCATGATCCACAATATCTCCCAAGTTTCCATCCGATTGTGCCTATTCACTTTCTCTTTAACAGGGAAAACCATGGCGTGGTTGGAAGAATTATCGGATGAATCCATCACATCTTGCACTAAGTTGGTAGAAGCGTTCACTTCAAGGTTTTTTCCTCCGTCTTGCATGATGAAACTCCGAGACAAGATTACTAAGTTCAAGCAACTCCCCGATGAGCCCTTACATGAGGTTTGGCTACGATTCAATAAGAAGCTTCTCTTGTGTCCAAACCACAAATTGTCAAACAATGTGTTGTTACAAAGCTTCTACCGGTCGTTGAACTCCGTAAACAAATCAGTGGCCGATAATCTTGGAGGTGGAACCTTTATGGAACTTGAGTTTCACATTGCCTCGACGCTATTAGAACGAATGACCAAGACCAATCAAGCTTGGCATACAAGAGAGGCAGAGGTGTCGACTTTGGGAATGCCTTCAACAATCTTGACAAATAAAGCAAGGAGAAAAGATGAGGAGCGAGATAAAGCTTTGGCTAAAATGATGACACAAATTAACTTGATGGCCAATCATGTGATGGGAGGTGGTGTTAAGAAGGTGAGTGCAGTGAGTACACCGGAGGTTGAGGTGAATAATATTGAGCTTATGACTGAGGTTGATGGTAATTTATGCTATGTGTTAGAAGGTTCTCGCCCAGGGTATTATCGCCCACGGGAAGAGAATCAAGGTTGTATTAAAGACAAAGGAAGGGATGGAAATTGGCGTGAAAGAGAGAAGGATGGTGATCGCTTCAATCACCGGAGCTCGAATCCTTACATCCCCCTAAACAAATCTGATTCTCTCTACCAATCGGGCACAAGTAATGCCGGAAAATCCAAGTTAGAGGACATGTTGTCCTTGGTTCTTAAGAAGGTGGACACTACAAACTCGGGAGTAAGTAAGCTAAAGAGTGAGGTCTCTACACTTCACCAAACGGTGAGCTCCCATAGTTCCTCAATCAAACATCTTGAGGCCCAAATGACCCACCTATCAAGCCAAATGAACCTATAGATGAAGGGAACGCTTCCTAGAGACACCGTCAAGAACCCCAAAAATGAATGAAGAGTGAGTTAACATCGTAGTGCCGCGAAGTTAAATCAAGCGCTGCTTGTGAGGCAACCCAAGTTTTCTTTCTTTATTTTTGGTTATTGTTTGTTATTTTTGATGTTCTGTAGGGAATGCATGGAATGGAAAACATGGACAAGGGAAAATAAGGCAAAATGTGCCGTGTGGTGGACGATACAGACTGCACAAGCAATTGTGTGTGTCGCACAGCTCACTACACACCAAAACAGAAGGCCTGGAAGAAAAATTGAAAAAAATAGAGGTGACATGCGCTGTGCTGTGTGGATCGCACCAACCCAAGTGTGTGTCGCACCTCCATTGTACAAGGAAACAGATGCCTGGGCAAACCCAGGGGAGAAAAAAGTGGCATGTGCAATACGCCATGCGGTTCGCATCTTGTCTGGTGTGAATAGCATGGCGTGGTGCACAAGTGGTAAATTTGAATTTTAATTGACCTAACCCATTGATCGACCCGACCTGGAGATGACCCAGCCAACTCTTCTTCTTCCTTTTATTTTAAAACCACCCCTCTCTCTCCTTTTTCCACCATCTTTCTCCATAACTCTCAAAACCTTCCACTAAAATTTTCTCCAAACCCCTCAAACTACCACAAATCCTTCTCCTCTTCACACCCAATCTTTTCCACCACTTCTTCACGTTGCCGCCGTCATTCTCTAGGAGGTCTTGTGGGTCACCATTGTTGGAATTCAAAAAAGCTTTGATTACCGTTCTTCCCTTCATAATCTTCACTTGTGGTAAGTTACCCAACGTTAAATAGTTGTTTTTATGATTGTTGGGAACTTATAGGAAGCATGCTTAGTAGATTAGCCATGTTGATAATGAGTGAGATTCAAAAATTTTGAGTCCCCAATTTTGAGTTGTAATGATGAAATCTTTTAATGTCAACTTGGTAGATTATAAATCTTGACTATGCATGTTGATTGGTGGTAATGTTTAGCCAATATATGTGATGGGGTGAAGTCTAAGTAACCCACCCATGACTAGTGCTTGATTTGGCCCGATGATATATTGGGTGACGTCGTTCTTAAGGGCAAGTCATCATTAGTCATGAGGTTTTGATTGATAATTGAGAATTAAGGTTGAATGTTGCTAATTGTGGGCCCATGATTCTTATTGAAAATCTAGTAGGTTATATGATCTTGTGTGGGGAAGGGGTTAATTGTTGATATGCTATTGGTGCCCATTGTTGCAAGGAGGGATTGATGTTCCCGATGATAGACGGGGTAAGGTCCATCTTAAGGGAAGTCGTTGAGCTCTTTATTGTTGGTTATGTGTTAATGGAAATCCGGGGAAGTTTGAGTACCTAGAAGTTATGGTCATGAATCCCCCTTTCCCCCTTGTTGCTATAAATTGGTTGCATGTGGTGCTAAGTGCCGAAGCACATCTTGCTCTATGGATTATATGCGTAACTCACAAGAACACAAGGAACCAAAAATTCCAATTGTGTCTTTGTGCATTCCGCATACGATCCATAGATCTTGATATGCGGGTGGCTCAAGGCGTCGCACCAAGTTGAAAAGACAGTGAAAAACACTGATTTGAGAGGCAAAGCTTGATGCGACATGCACTCCTGACGGTGCGAATCGCACTAGCTTCGCACATCAATAGAAAAATTCCTTGAAGGTTCTGTTGGCTTGTGCGATAGTACTTGCAACACGCACTCTTCCTAGTGCGTTTTGCAGGTGGTCCGCATAAGACAACATGCACCTACTTTGTTTTTCTACTCCATTGCATTCCGCCCTTAGTAGATTTTGTTTTGTTTTGGCTAACAATATTTGGATGCAGACTATGTCTTCTAGCAGGAGCCTGGGAGCCAAGCAAGGCAAAGATCAACTGCAGATGAAGCAAGGCTCCGCTTAGGAATAGAGGGCATGAGAGCTCTCAACAAATGGGACAAAGATAAAGGATTCAATGTTGAGCAGAGTTTTAATCTAGGGGAATTGGGTGATGAGTTACCAAATATGCACCACCAGTTTTCTAGTAGAGGGTGGCAGCCATTTCAAGAGGTACCTGGGGGGTACTATGAAGAAATAGTCCGCGAATTTTTTGTGGCTTACCAAGCCATACAAGATTCTAAAGGCTATAAAGTCCCTAAAGACAAGTTCCCCAATCTTGATGCTATCACTGTCAGAGGTAAGAAAGTATCTGTCACACCCACGACAATCAATGTTATATATTGGGAACACCCAATTAACCCTGCACCAGCCCTAATGGCTATAATGACTGCTTCGTTCAAGCCATATCAAGAAACTACTCGCACCATTGCTCTAGTAACCCCTGTGTGGTCTACCATGGGAGGTGATATACCGATGAGATCATTGGTATTTGAGGTGCGACTTTGGTATGATCTAGTGCGCAACCGTATTCTCCCTTCTCAGAACGACCAAAAGATCATTCAAAAGGGTGCCATCCTAATCGGGGATATCATGACAGGGGATCATAAAAACTTTGGAGAGGTGGCTGCAATGGTAATCCAAAGGAAAGATTGTCGCGAAAATAACTTCTTCCTTTTCCCGATCCTGATCACCAAGTTATATGCTAAAGAGGATGTTCCTATTCTCCCTTGTGACAAATTCACTCATACCATCAGGGTCATCGATCATGATAAGAAGACATACAAGGATGCCCCCAGGTTCAAGAGGCAAGGATGGAGCAGCTGAGTGAGATTGACAGTGATGAGCCTGGTGCTAGAACAAGAAATTCTCTCCTCTCTCGAGATACTTCGAAGGCATGCCCACAGGCCCCCGCACCCTCTATGATAAGGAGTGGTCTTCAAGACATAGTCAACAAAACTCATAGTCATGAGAAGCAACTGGCAGACTTAGCCGCAAAACTACCCAGAATGATCAACATGGGGGTTAAGAGTGCAGTAAATGGGTGGTGGATAGTCTGAACACACTATACAAGCAGGTTCATGTTATGGAAGGGGCAATTTCAAAACTTCGGAAAGATATTGACAAGTTCAAAGGCAAAGATCCAGTGGTGGAGGCTGATTTGACCATATTGCCTCCACCTAGGAGGATTCCCAGCTCATTGGACAACTTGTTTGCCTACTATACAGAAGAAGAGCTGCCTGAGCATTATGAGCAAGAGCTAGATGATGATGAGAACCTCTAGTTTCAGAGAGTGCTTTGTGACTCCACAATTTTGGCAAACTCTCAGAGAGGTGGTGCTGGCCTAAGTGGGAAGAATGTTGAAGAAAAAGCGGCTTCTGATGGTGATAATGATGAGGACTAGATCCTACAGGGAGTTCCACCCTTTTCCCATTGCACTATGAGCATTGAGGACAATGCTTCTTTCATGGGAGGGGGTGGCTTTCTTTACTTTCTTTTTGGTGCCCGTGAGTGGGCTTGAGACAATTTATTGCCCTTATCGGGCCTAGTCGATTAGTTTGCTTTGTTTTATATGGCCCTTGTTGGTCACATTTTGGATAATTGATTGTGATGCTACTATTTTTTTCTTTCTGTAGATTATATTTGTGTTTTACTTTGAGCTTAATTGTGCCCTCGCCGAGCTTGATGTTTTTATTGATAGTGTGTGGTCTTACATGCCCCATTGTTCCACTACCCGTGCCTTATAAATACACTAAATGCCTACGACGAGGTTTGTTCTTGATTGATTCATGAGCGTGGAAAATTATGAATTGCCTTGTTCATAGTAGTGTAGAAATAAACTCCGAGGGTTTTGTTAATACCACGGTTCTTTCCCAAGGAGCAAAAGTTTTGATTATTTTATTTTTCTTTATTTTTATTTTTGTGTGTCAAACCGGGTTGGTGTTTTCCTATGATAGATTGAGAGGCGACTTTCTTAAGGGAAAATGCCAAGTTTAGTTGAGAATTGAGTCCGTAAATGCTTGTGTCAAAATGGGCCCACCAAAAAAAAAAATCTTGGTAAATTGCTTTTGAAAAGGAAAGGAAGAAGGGAAATGAAATTTTGAGGATAAGCGTTCTCTTTTCACGACTTGCACACTCTCGATTTGGCTTGATTGACTCACAAACGAGTATGTAATGAACTCGAAATAGCTTTTCAAAAGTCATTTACCCCAATTGATTGTGGGACTAATGGATGAAGTCTTGTGGCATGATGCCTTGTGCGGTGAAGCTTTACCTTGATTCTTGTGCATAAGTGTCATCTAAAACTTGCCCCGAATGTGATTCAAGGCAAAATTCTAGGTGTAACCAAGCTTGGGAAATGACCTTAGGCCCTTTTTGATAGCCACTTCACTCAAATTACCTCCCAATGACATCAAATCCTAGTGAACCCCATTGAGCTTGTGACCATTCATTGACACCTTTGTACCACCTTGACCTTTTTGGAACCTCTTGCTTGGCACCCGTCCTCCCTAATTGCTTGAAAATTAAATGTAGGCTAAAAGCCTAAGTTTGAGGGGGGGGGGACAAAATATAACATAGGCAAATGCCTAAGTTTGGGGGGGTGCATGTGATCAAATGAGGAGAAGAAAATGAATGCACTTCAAGTGCAAGGTAGCACCGTGAATCGAGAATTGGAAATTTCTCCAAAAGATCAATCCAAATGAGCAAATTAAAAAGCAAAAATAGGTGCTACCAAGTAAAAGTGATATAAGGTGTGAATAATCATGAGGTTAAAAGGAGAAATCTTGGGTTGTGTGAGGGAGAAACAAGGTGAAGTTGGAAATTGAAAAATGTGAGCGGCATTTGAAATGACAAAACAAAAAGCATTAGGGAGGTTTAGTCACTTGAACCAAATGATATCCTCACCTTAGCCCTAGCCAACGTTATAACCTGCAAGTCCTTGGTGATTCCGAGCTTGACCTACATTAGTGGCGATTTACATGAAGGGCAAGCCTATGATTCGATGTGCATGCACTTGAACTTCTTTGAGAGAGTGAGAGTCTTCTTGGTTCTCTTAGAATCTCGTATTTTGTGAATTGAATGATTATGAGTGGGATTCTCTCTTGTGGTGAGTTGCATCATGCACTCGAATTGAAGCATAAGAGTCTCTATTTCAATTGAGGGGAATGAATGAGACAAATTGTATGGAGAATCTCGAGGAAACCCTTGACGGTCCATGCCAATGACTTGAGAAGCTTAAATGTCTTGCTTTAAATTCCCTTGAGTTTTGAATGAAACATGATGTCCTTTGAACAAAACGTTTTGAAATGAGCAATGGCCTTGAGCATGTGGGGGTCCAAATTGAGATAAGCATAGTAGTTGAGTCTTTTCTTTGTTTATTTTTCTTAAATTTTTAGTGTAGAATAGTTTTTGTGCCTTAATTGATCCTTAGCATAATTTATTCCTTGCCATGTAAGTATCTTGCTTGAGGACAAGCAATAGTTCAAGTTTGGGGGTTTGATAAGTCGGTAACCTACCAACTTATTGAGCCTATATCCATGAATTATTGCTATGTTTTGAATTGATTTAGAGGTTCTTATGACCTTTATTGATGTCTATACAAGCACTTTGGATAAAAGAGGAGAAACAAGGATATGGACCCAAAAAGAGCCAAAAAGAAGCTAAGTGTGAAGAGTTTCAGAAAAGCCGGAGAATCTTCCAAGAGGTGCAGTGGATGTGCGACACGCATAAGCCGAGGTGCGGTTCACACCTCCACCGCATAAAGCAGCAAAGATGACTGAAGATTCTGCTACAACATGCGGTCGCCATGTAACGCGCACATCTCGTGGTGTGAAATGGATCACCCTCCGCACAAGGCCTACTAAGTGACTGAAGTCACTGGTCAACCTAAAGCTGGTGTGCGATGCACACACTGCGACGTGCGAACCGCACGCCGCGTTGCACACTACCCGGAAGGCAATTTTGTCCTAAATTTATGTGACGATTTTGAGAACATATAAAAGACAATTTTAGGCTTGTTTTGTATATACAATTCAGAGTAGAGATTTTCAGTAGAGAACTTGGAGATATTTTTGGCTTGTAAACACTTTTCTCCATCTCCATTGAGAGAGGGTTTTCAATCCAATCTTTTGGTTAACAAATTGTGTGCTAATTTGACTTTAGAACTTGAGAATCAACTACAATGGATGGGAATTAGATTTACCCAGCTGGTATATCTTCTCCCCCTTTATGAGTGGCTAATTTCTCTTGTCTAGGGGTGTATTGATGATGGATATGTAGCTAATAGGTGTGGGTGTTGCTAAATCACTCGTATAATTGCTTATCTGATGTGGGTCTAGTGATTTCACCATGTTTTAATCTAATAATTTGTGGTTGCAAACATGAATTTACCTTACTTGGCTACTTAGTTGCTCGAGAGAGAATTTTTTAGTTGTGGATTTGAAAATTGCTAGTGGGTACTCGGGAATCCACTTAGATTGGAGGCTAGACATAGCTCCAATCGCGGAATCTCCCATTTAAGTGTCCGAGCTAGAAATAAGACGACCTCCCCAAGCAAATGTTGGTTGGTTATTTAGCACACCGAATGATGTTCTAATCAAAATCATTGGATATGTAGATGTTGATTGAGAGATAACATTCCACAATTATGACCAACGCTACCCGTGTCACTAGGTGAGAATTTGAGTGAATTAGTGATCACCCTATCCTATATCAAACGCCCTATCGGAAATACACCCCTAGTCATCTAGTCCTATTTGGTACACCCATCTTGATTTTATAGCTTTTACTTGAATTGAGTTAGTAGTGACAACTTTCCTAATTCCCCTATTTTGTTTCTTTGGTTTTGTTGAACAACTACTCTCATTTTCAAATCGCTTCGCACAATCTCTAACGAGCTAAATCAGGTCCTTTGGGTTCGACATCGACATCCGTTGGGATAAATTTTGTTTTGACTACGTGATCACCGTGACCTTCTACCTGGAGAGCCCAATTTTAGCATTTATCAAGAGCCATGATGGCTCTGTTTCATGACATAATTCACAAAGAGATCAAAGTGTATGTGGATGATGTAATATCAAGTCCCGTGAGAGTTTGGATCACCTGACTCATTTAAGAAAGTTCTTTGATCGACTACGGAAGTACAATCTAAATATCAACCCCGCCAAGTGTGATTTCGGGGTGCCAACTGGCAAGCTGTTAGGATTTGTAGTCAGTAGGAGGGGAATCAAACTTGACCCTTTGAAAATCAAGACAATTCAGGAATTGCCTCCCCCGAAGATGAATAAAGAAGTCATGAGTTTTTTGGGAAGACTGAATTATATTAGCTGGTTCATAGCCCAGTCAATGGTCATTTGTGAACCTATTTTCAAGTTATTGAAGAAAGATGCGCCAACCAGCTGGACCGAAGAGTGTCATCAAGCTTTTGAATTTATCAAGAATTACTTGTCCAGTCTGCTGGTATTGGTTCCTCCGAGAGATGGACGTCCGTTATTGCTATATCTGTCAGTCTCAGAAAATGCATTTGGTTATGTCTTGGGGCAACATGATGAATGCGGAAAGAAAGAGAGAGCAATTTATTACTTGAGCACGAAGTTCACTCCATATGAGGCTCGTTACACTCTGTTAGAAAGGACCTATTATGCTTTGACTTGGGTTGCCTAGAAGTTGAGACATTATTTTGTCATCCTACATGATGTATCTCATTTCCAGAATGGACACTTTGAAGTACATATTCCAAAAAGCCATGCCCACGGGGAAATTTGCCAAGTGGCAAATGCTGCTAAGCGAGTTCGACATCGTGTATGTGACTCAGAAAGCAATTAAGGGACAGGCTTTAGCGGATTATTTAGCAGAAAATCCAGTTGATGAAGATTATGAACCTCTCCGAACTTACTTCCCAGATGAAGAGATTCTGTTCATAGGAGAAGATATTGCAGAAGCATACCCTGGTTGGAGATTGTTCTTTGATGGAGAAGTCAATTTCAAAGGTTCAGGCATTGGAGCACTATTTGTATCAGAAATTGGTCAATATTACCCAGTGACAGCCAAACTTCATTTTCCATGCACCAATAATATGGCCAAATATGAAGCTTATATTCTCGGCATTCAATTAGCTATCGATATAGATATTCGAGAGCTCTTGGTCATTGGTGACTCTGATTTGCTAATTCACCAAGTCCAAGGCGAGTGGGCCGTAAAACCCCCCAAGATTGTGTCGTATGTGAAATTGGTGCAAAGTATGTGCAAGAGGCTCAGAAAGATCGATTTCAAGCATATTCCAAGGATTCATAATGAATTTGCTGATGCTTTAGCAACTATATCCTCTATGATTCAGCACCCAGACAAGAATTACATCAATCCATTAGTGATAGGTTTGAAAGAGAAACCTGTGCACTGTGCACAAGTTGAAGTAGAACCAAATGGAAAGCTATGGTATTGTGATATCAAGAGGTATCTAGAAGCCGGGATCTATCCATAAGATGTGACCGCCAACCAAAAGAAAATGATTCGCCAGATGGCTAATAACTTTTTCTTAAATGGAGAAATCCTTTATAAGAGGACTCCAGATCTAGGATTACTAAGATGTATGGACTCAGTTGAAGCCACAGAATTGCTAGAAGAAGTGCATGCCGGAGTGTGCAGACCTCATATGAATGGGTTCACCTTAGCCAAGAAGATCTTGCGAGCCGAATACTTTTGGATGACCATGGAGAATGACTGTAGCAAATTCGTACAGAAGTGTCACAAGTGCCAAATCCACGAAGATTTGATTCGTGTACCGTCTAGCTAGCTTCATGCTATGAGTTCACCTTGGCCTTTTGTAGCATGGGTTATGGATGTCATTGGTCCGATCGAGTCGCCTGCCTCTAATGGACACAAATTCATTTTAGTAGCTATTGACTATTTCACTAAATGGGTGGAAGCTGCTTCTTACAAATCCGTGATTAAGAAGGTCGTAGCTGATTTTGTCAAGAACAATTTGATTTGCCGATTCAGAATCCCCAAGTCAGTCATCACATACAATAGAGCAAATCTGAAAAGTCACCTGATGAGAGAGATATGTGAGCAATTCAAGTTCACTCACCGAAATTCAACTGCATACCGTCCATAAATGAATGGAGCTGTGGAAGCTGCCAATAAGAATATCAAGAAAATTTTAAGAAAGATGGTCGATAGCCATCGATCTTGGCATGAGATGTTTCCTTACGCTCTATTGGGATACCGGACGTCCGTCAAGACTTCGACCGGGGTAATTCCTTATGCGTTGGTGTATGGTTTGGAAGCAGTGATACCCGCAAAAGTTGAAATACCATCCCTTAGGATCATTCAAGAAGCTGGACTAAGCAATGAAGAGTGGGTCCATTCCCGTCACGAGCAACTCATACTGATTGATGAGAAAAAAATGAGTCTCGTATGCCACGGACAACTATACCAGCAACGAATGATTCGTGCATTCAACAAGAGAGTAAAAGCTCACATGTTTACCATAGGACAGTTGGTCCATAAACACATTTTCCCTCACCAGGAGGAATACAAAGGGAAGTTTGCACCTAATTGGCAAGGGCCATATATCGTTCAAAAAGTGTTGTCGGGAGGGTCTTTGATTCTGTCTGAGATGGATGGTCAAGTGTGGACTAAACCGATCAATTCTGATGTTGTGAAGAGATACTATGCCTGAGGATAGTTTTTTCTTTCATTTTCTTTCCCTATAATAGCACTTTTTGATTGTAATCATTTTTATAGCTTAAAATATCCCTACCCTCTATGTACGAACTACGTCTGACCTGAATTGTCAAGAATGAGATACGTACGCGGCTCGTGTCATCTTCCGTCAACCCCTTAGAGAAATCTATCTTTTCTCTTTTTATCATGAACTACGTTTGACCTGAATTCTCAAGAACGAGATACGTAGGTGGCCTTTTTAGGCTTCGGTCACCCTTTTATTTATTTTCAACATTCTCCCACTTCAAGTGTGGGAACAACATTTGACCTGATTCCTGCCTCAACGGGATACGTAGGTGCCACAATGGCTCAGTCATATTACCCAAAAATGGAAACTGGGGCAGAATTTTCGAGAAAGGAATCTTAAAAACCTCACCTGTTTGGAAGGTTTAAATTAACCCGTGCCTTCGGGGTAAGACTAATAATGTCTAATATACTAAGAATGATGTGTTATGAGGTATTATAATCGCAAAATGGTCGTATGATAAGTTTTGAAGTCAAGCAAGTTGCGAAACAAAAGTCAGAAAAAGTTATTGTAAATTCCTTTATGGAATTTTCTTTAAATTTATGTTAAATGTCTTGGGGTGTTTCTCCCAATCTATAAGGAATTAGTGGGCCCCCAATATACCAAATTGAAGGTCTATGAGTCTAGTTTCCAACGCACTAAAATCTTTGTCCATACAACTTTAGAATAGAGAGCTATTCATATTTTTGTAAGACTGCACAAGCATGCACGTCAAGGTGGGGCCCTATCCTAAGTCGGTCCTTTATAAATCAGGTTCTCCTTTGTTTTGAACTCATAAAACAGACCAAAACAATATAAAATCAGATATAAACCTTATAAATTCTCCTTGGACTTTGATGCTTTCAATTCGGAAGTTGCTCTAAATCGCGAGCTCATCGTCGTGGTATAGTTTTCTTGTCATTTTGGCTCCATTTGTTGCTACTGAAAAGAGGCAGTTCGTGGATCTGATATTTATATAGTGTTATCATTTGATTATGGGAAGGTAAGACTTCTAAATCCTCGACTCATTCTTAATTTGAGCTTTAGAATCAATTCCGAGGAGAACTTATTGTTATCGGCATGTTTGTCGTGTTTTCTTGCCGTATATATTTACAGCTCATGGTGGGTCCTTATAACAACATGATTAGCTTGGTATTTCAAAGCTTTTTTTTAAGGTAACCTTCCTCCTATGACCCTACTTCATAATTTCATGTTCTAGTATTGTTTTATGGATTTCTGAGCCACGAAGTGGTATTTTTGATTCGTGGCTCCGGGCAGCCCCTTTGTCATATTAAATTGGGTTTTTATTGTTGTATGTTGATGGTGCTACGGTGTTGGAGGTACTGGGGATTTTTGTGATTCTTCTTGGAGTCACAGACGATGGTTATTGGATTGAATGACATGAAGTACACCTTTAAATAGTGCCTCGAGAGATCGTCGCTACTTTGATATGTGGGTTGCATATTGTTGTTGGATTTAGCTGCCATTTCTTATTGTTATTGGTCTCATTTTATACTTTGGAGTTGGATGGTTGCGAGTGTGACATTAACACCTTATCAATTGGCTATGACTCGTTCTTGCAGGCTTATCGATTCTAACAATTGTTCCATTACCTTGGTTGGTCAGGCTTCATAGAGACGCCTTTGGGGCTTCAGTTGACAGTATTTTTTTGGGTGATTCGGAGCTTCCCAGAGCAGTTCAAGCCTAGACGACGTTGTTCCCATAGCTAGTCATCGGATGACAGGTAGGTTATGGCTTTCCCATATCTAGACTCTGCGTATATAGGCTATAACTGCATTAATTAGCATCATTGGGTGGGTTATTATAGGTTGGTACCCCAGAATTTCTCCGCCTTGTTCGTCCGTTATTTCATGCGTTGTTTGTATTATTCGTATAGTATTGTACATTACCCTTGTGGTCCTGGTGGCCTTGTGTTGACTCTGGAACATAGATGGTGGGTTATTTGGGAATGTCTGCGAATCCCTGACATAGAATTATCCTTCTAGGCTGGTTATGCTTGTTGAGTAGCTTTGGAGCCTGTGCAGGGCTGTTAGGTTGATTATGAGCTGCGGGGTGGCTATTGTGTGTTTGATCATACCATTTCTATGCATATAAAGAGGTTTCTTCCATGTTTTACTACTTTTTTGGCTTCGAGCCTACTGGAACTGTTTTCTAAACCTTGCATGGCCCGGAGGGGCCATTTTCGACGCAAATACTTTGGAAATGGTTTGACTTATTTTGTGAATCTTCTTGGGATAAGGAAAGTTCTAAAAAGATGTTTTATCAATAGTTCCACTTTTTCTGGGCTCGATGGGGTCAAGTGCCATGCTTATATACTACAACTTTCGTGATAATACTAGTCTTGGCAAGGCCGAGGACTGGACTTATTTTACTACAGCTTTCGTGATAATACTAGGCTAGGCGGGGCCAAGGGCTAGACTTGTTTTACTACAGCTTTCGTGATAATACTAGGCTCAGCGGGGCCGTGCGCTAGAACTATTTGATTTACCAATTTAGACCCGGATACCCTCCGAGTAGCTTTACTTGGGGATTTCCGAGATGCGGGGCATCTAGTATGTTGGTCGGGGACCTCCATGGACCTTGCCGCTCTGGGCCTGTGTCTTTGGGCTACGTGTGTCGGAGGGAGGGTATACGGCGGAGTAGAGGTATACGGTCAGTGTCCTTCCATAGAACCTACCTGCTAGGCCTGATCGGCACCGGATGAGGTACAAACATAATACCATTTCACTTGAGATCTTCATGCATCATATCATTCATTGTTTGAGGCTCCACCCTTGTTTGATGTTTGTTGATTGTACGCTCCAGTAGTATGGGATACCGGAGGGTTTGTTTTCACTTGATTGCGTTCCTCGGTTGTATGGGTGGCCTTTGGGACTGTAGGTACACTATATTTACTCCTGTCTTTATTTAGAGCCTGTATTGGCACTCGGTTAGCGAAGGATTAGTGATGGTTAACCTGTTAAGGCTTCGGTTGTGGGATGTCTGATTATTTAGAGGGCTAGGGAGTCCTATCTTATTGAGGCACTTTTGTGTGGCCTTCTGAGAAGAGTGTGAGATTCTGGTCTATTCTTGTGGGAAGTTGAGTAGTATCTCTCGGTTATTGTGGTCTAGTTATTTTATCCTAGGGAATGTACTTGTGAGGTGATTCCCTGGTTATGCTATCTTGTGATTGGATTGGTGTTATGATTTCCTTATACTTGTTGATTCCATTTTGAGTATGTTAGACTACTTTTCATCATTTCCTTTTACTTGAGGTTATCGGTATACCGCCATTTTCTCAACTCTCTCTCTCTACTTACTTATATTATTGTGCAAAGGACTCCATGTGCGTTCTCCTTTCCTTCACCTGTGATTCTGTGTAATTGTATCTCTGTGGTAACATGTTTTACTTGTAGCTTTTGGTTGTATATTCTCTGTGCTAGCTCCTGGTGCTTCCTTTGTTGCTTCAGTGAATGCCTTCTTGCTATTTGTTACTTACTGCTTTTATATCTTATATGCGCTCAGTCGACCGATGATGCCTACTGAGTACCCATTGTTTTGGTGCTCAAACTACACTTTTGCACTTTCAGTGCAGGTATTAGTTGAGTTCTCGCCGTTGATCGCGTTGTAGACTCGTGCAGATTTTGTGGATATTCGAGACTAGGGTGAGCATCTGACGGTCGAGGCTTGACCACATCTCATCTTTTCTAATGTTACTCTTTGTATATTCGGAGACAGTTTTACTTATAATTTTGTTCCTTCTAGCACTTGTATTCTATTAGAAGCTTCTGTATTATTGATACCAAGTCTTAGGGTTGTTGTAGTTTCATTATGTATATATTCGAGTAAATTGCTTCCGCGTTGTCTTATCTTTATATTTTACTTCCGCTTACTTTGCTTATTGTGCATATTGGTTTGGTAGTAGCCCATTACTAACCATTCTGGATTACAAGAATTGGTTCGTTACTGGGGGCTTGTAGGTGCCATCATGACCTGAGAAATCGGTTTGTGACACTTGGGGTGTGTGAGGCATGGCCCCCCTCCAAAGCGTGAAGGTTCGCCCAATTTTGCTCTCTTCTCCTCGTGCACTTATTCCTCGATTCCCCACTTCTTGTGACTTGTTTGTAGGCTTCATTTAGCTTCCATAGATCCTCCAATGGTATGCTACATCAATTCATAACACACATTAGTCCATATAACACAATAGAGATCATCAACGTACACTAGAATACGCATAGTTCAAACTAGCAAAACTAGTTTTCTCGTCTAAATTCTAATTGATCATTTTGACTCTTGACTTTTTCCAAATGCACCATAAACACTTTAAACATGTACATTAACAACCAAATATACACATACACACTATATACCTCAATAACACATCAAGTTATCCTCAAAACTAAGCTAAATGTGCATAGATATTGACACTTAGGTGTATAAATACGCCTAAGATCACCACCCCACACTTAAAGCCTTGTTTGTCCTCGAACAACTGTTTACACTATTCATAATTAAGGAAGACTCCAACATCCCTATTAAACTTAGGACACTCAATCTAGAAGTACACCAACTACATAAATAGCAAGTTTTACATTCGGCATGCCATATTGCAAGTAAAACACATGAATACTACTTCAAAACTTCCTAGCCTCAAGAATTGACTCTACTAAGTTAGCAAACTCATGACCATTACTCAACTAAGAGTCATATAAGTCACCTATCCATCATTAAAAATGCGCCCTCACCATGAGAGAGTCACCCATATTCACTCACACAAATGCAAATTATCACAAGAATGGGTGATAGAATCAAGTTTCACTCACTCGCACAAAGAATTCACATGTCACATAAGATGAACCATAAGCTTGCCCTTAGTGTAGTACTCCACTAATATCAGAATGTCAAAGCTCAAGATCAAGTAGTACATTAAGGATTGTAATGTAAGCTAAGGAATGGGTAGGAACTATTTGGTCAAGAATAGTGACTATCTTTCCTAAGCGCTTTAATACATCACACTTTACATTAAACTCATCTCCAACCAACCTACTTTGCACCATTATTATCTCCGAACTCTCTTTTGTTTTGCCCCATCTTTTTAAGCTAGCTTACACATCTTTAGCAAGGAGTACTTTCTATCAACACATGATTCGCTTCTTTTGATCAATATTTCTTTTCATTACACTACTCCTTACTAACAACACGTAAACATTTTCAACACACCAAAAGCTATTTCCTTGGGGCTTCAACTTCAATTTTTCCTTCTTCAAATTTACACTCCTTAACATCTTAATTTCTCAACTAAAGTGCTTAGGAGTTTTGGATCAAATTGCGGGCAATTGAAAGAAAAGGAATAAGCTATATATGAGGCTACCAAAGATTAGGCTAAAGGCTTAACAAGGCTTAGCTAAGGTCATGCACAAGGGGCAGATAAAGAGAGTATAAAACATGGATATCAAAGAAATGCCTATATCATCTGCTAAACTCAACATTCTTTATTTCACTTTGCAAACACACGGGGTAGGTTCTAGACACCAAAATGCAACAAGGAATAACAAAAACCTAACTCACACTTGGCACATGTTCAAATCACGAAGGAAACTTATAGACTCTCAACCAAGCAATTGCAAGAATTCAAATTTAAGCCAACATCACCAAGAGTAAGATAAAAGAGCCTAATTGTCTCACAAAAGTCATTTAATTTTTCAAATCATGCCAAAGAATTCGACACCAACTTGCAATAAGTAATCATGTGTAGCATCTAGCAAGAGCATCCCTATTTATTCCTAATGACAACACTTTTAAATTTACTCCTAAAGATTAAAAAGGATACTGGGTTCAAAGAGATCCCTCTCAGAAAAGAACCGAATAGAAAAACCGAGGGGTGGGTGAAGTGTGCTTCTACTAAAGAGACCAAACACAAAACAAAAAAATAAAGATAAAATCTTTTTGTAATTTTATTTTCAATTTAATCAAAATACATAAAAATAGAAATCCTATAGCGCACTTCGCCCTAACCAAATCAGAAGATTCTCACTCCACACTTAAAACCATACTTTGTCCCCAAAGTATAAATTAAAAGTAAAAATAGAAATACTCCCCGAGGCCTCTAGGCATAGCTAGTAGCAACAAGATCTCAGGTACTCAGACTTCCCTTCAACCTGTTGACACAACACAAAAATAAAACCAAAGGTGATACTAAAGAAAAACTAAAAAGAATAAAAATGCTACCTTAACTTGGGTTGCCTCCCAAGCAACGCCTGATTTAATTTTGCGGAACGACTTACATCACAACTCTCATTCGCATTCTCTCATCCTCTTTCTCCTACTCAGGGACCATCTTCTCCTTCTTTTATGACATCTCGTGTGCTCACACTCGAGGTCTGTGGACTTTCTTACACCTACATTCTCAGGATTCAATTCAAGTCTTTCAGGTTCAGATTTATTTGTCAACTTAGGCAGCTCCATGAGAGATTCCAAAGAGGTAATTGGAGGTACACTCTTCTCCACCCCACACTCATCCACTTCCATTGGTGTGATTATGCATAGATCTTTGTAGAGTGAGGGTGTGTTGAGTGCTTTGTACACTCTGAAGACCACCTCTTCATCATTCAATCTCATCTTGAGTGTGCCCTCTCAAACATCAATCAATGATCCACTGGTAGCCAAGAATGGGTGTCCCAATATGATTGGTACCCTATCATCTGCATCATAACCAAGAACAATAAAGTCAGCAGGAATAATGAACTTACCCACCTTGATGAGAATATCCTCAATGATTCCTTCGGGGACCACTCTAGTTCTGTCCGCCATCTGTAGCACAACTGATGCAGGCCTTGGCTTCTCCAACCCAAGAGTATTAAACAATGAAAGGGGAATCAAGTTGATGCTTGCCCCCAAATCACTCTAGGCTTGGACAATATCACTTTCACCAATTTGTATGGGGAGGGTGAAACTCCCTGGGTCCTTGAGATTTTTGGGCATCTTGCTCAAGGCTTGCTCATACGATTTCTCGTTTTTAATTCGTTTCTTCTTCGAACTTCTTCAACTTTCCACCATTTTAATCCTACAAATACAATACTCAATATAAGAATAATTTATAAAATCAATGATAAAAAATGATAACAAAATAGACTAAATATGAGGTAAATAATAACTAAATATATGTATTTTTGGCCTCACATCAACACCCCACACTTAGACACTTGTTTGTCCTCGAGCAAGCGTTAGAACTCATCTTAAAAAAACCAGGAATACCACCACTTTGGTTGATACAAACAATTAGGCCATGTAACAAATCACAACATCAAGTACACTTCCCGATCATTATGCAAGATATACAACAAAAACAAACTTCTAACCTCCTAACCTAAAAGACGGACTTTAACTCATCAAATTAAATTTGCTCACCTATTATATCAAAGATAGCTAATAAGATCACCTATCTATCATGAAACAAGTGCCCTCACAAGAAGAAATTGTCAACATACTCAATTCAAAGAATCAAATATAAATTTAGGACTTAGCATCAAAGAACAACTCTCACACTCACAAAAGAATTCACATATATGCACAAAGAACCATAGGCTTGCCCATTATGTAAATCTCCACTAATTAAGCATGCTCGAAGAGAATCAAATAGGACTTTTACGTGTTGTAATATTGGCTACGGGACGGGTAGAAAACTATATATTAGTGACTTAAACTTCCCTAAGCACTTTGCACTTTTTGAACTTCATCACCCATTTTTTTCAGCCCTCTATTCAATTATTTTCACTAGTAATTCTCATCATATCAAGAATGCTTCAATCATTTTTTCTTTCAAGATTTTTTTTTCATGTCACATTCCTTTTTTTAAGAGGGTCTTTTCATCACTTTGTAACTACCATTAGTCACCTTTTTCACTCAATCATCCTTTTTCTTCAAATTTAGCAATTTTATCATAGTCCATGCTACAGTGCTTAAGAAAACAGGGTGCAAAAATTAGGGATTCAACAAAAGGATCAAGGCAAACAATACGGCTACCAAATGAAATGCTATAAGCTCAAAGGGGTAACTAGTGATATAATATCTGAAAAGGCTAAAATTCACAAGACATATCAAAAAAAGCCTATATCTTCTTCTAAACAGAGCAATGTTTTTTATTTCGCTTCAATAACATGTAGGGCAAGTTCTTGACTAAGATGCAAAATATGAAATATATGAGAAATCCTCATCTCTCGTGGCACAAGTCTCAATTAAGATGGATCAATTGTACTTCTAAGACAGACAGGGTCATAACAAACTACAAAATAAGAATAAGCTATATACTAAGTCACTACCTTGAGCCTAGGTGTCAAAAAAATCTGTCATTTTATTCTATACTCAAGCATTCACAGGAAAGTATTTCTCAAACTCTGGCCTAACTATGCTAGTATCAAACAAGTCAAAAAAAACGTCTTTTCTTTTCTCTCCAAAAAAAAAACTACTCCTAAAAATATAAAAAAAAAATCACTCATAAAAAAAAAATTACCCGATTCAAAGGACTCCCCCTTGAAAAAGAACCGAGACCATAAGAAAAACCAAGGGATGGATGAAATATGCCACTAACAAAAACTAAAAAAAGGGAAATAAAACATTTTAAAAAATCTTTTTATATTTTTTTTGTTCAAATAAAATAAATTCTTATGGCATACTCACCCTTAAACTTACAATTTTTAAAAGATTCTCCACCCCACACTTAAAATCATGCTTTGTCCCCAAAGCAATTTATACAAGAAGAAGAAGAAGAAGAATGAGGAGGAGGAGGAGAAGAAGAAGGAGGAGAAGAAGAAGGAGGAGAAAGAGGAGGAGAAGGAGGAGGAGCATAAGGAGGATAAGAAGAAGAAAAGAAGAAGAATAAGAAGAAGAAGAAGGAGGAGGAGGAGGAGGAGAAGAAGAAGAAAGAAGAAGGAGAAGAAGAAGGAGGAGGAGAAGAAGGAGAAGAAGAAGGAGGAGGAGGAGGAGGAGGAGAAGGAGAAGGAGGAGGAGGAGGAGGAGGAGAAGAATAAGAAGGAGTAGGGTGAGCGATACTCCTTGAGGCCCTCTACAGCATAACTAACAACATGATTTATCGTAATTTTTCATCAAGGGTCGCACGATCTCACACTTAAGCTCAATCATATTCTTTAGCTTCAAATTTGGGTACTCAGAAGGAGAAGAAGAAGGAGAAGAAGAAGAAGGAGGAGAAAAAGGAGGAGGAGGAGGAGAAGGAGGAGGAGAAGGAGGAGGAGGAGGAGGAGAAGGAGGAGGAGGAGGAGGAGGAGGAGGAGAAGGAGAAGGAGAAGGAGGAGGAGAAGGAGGAGGAGGAGGAGGAGAAGGAGAAGAAGGAGAAGGAGAAGGAGAAAGAGAAGGAGAAGAAGAAGGAGAAGAAGAAGGAGTAGGGTGAGAGATACTCCTTGAGGCCCTCTAGAGCATAACTAACAACATGATTTATCATAATTTTTCATCAAGGGTCGCGCGATCCCACACTTAAGCTCAATCATATTCTTTAGCTTCAAATTTGGGTACTCAGACTTCCCGTAATCTGCACAAAAACCAAATAACAAAACAAAGAAAAAAATATATAACACTATAAAAATAAAAATAAGAAATTATACTACAAATTGAGTTGCCTCCCAATAAGCGCATGATTTAACGTCGCGGCACGACACCATCAAGTGAATCATTTTTTCTTCCACTTAGAAATTATGAATTGCACCTCTAATTTCTTTTCTAATTTTTTACTATACTCAAGAGGCGGTGGTATAAATATAAAGGTCCCAAGCAACATATATCTAATTTCGCACTTTTTGGACCTTAAGTGAGGAATGTAATTCTCCGATTTTGACACAATAGATTCAAAAATATAGACACATTGTTTCTTCTCCTTACACTCTTTCATAAGTTCATATGGCTTGATTAATAACTCACCATCTAAACATAATGTAGAAAAATGATTGAAATGGGGTCCAATGCTTCCTAACTCATGAATTGTATTATTATTTACATTCTCATATTCACACACACTAGAATCTTTAAAAATAATTTTATCTACTTTATCACATAACTCTAGTGTACTCTTCTCAACAGTGACAACATCAATAAGAGTATGGCCTAGTAGTTGTTCCTCTAATTTTAGCTCCTCAAGTTCGCTTATAAGCATCTTTTCTTCCTCACATAATTCATAACTAAATTGTTGGGCGTCAAACGCATTAACTTTTGCAGTCAACTATTCTTCTAAGTTGAGGATATCCAGCTCAAACTTATCAAGCTCATCAATGAACTCTATTTTTTCTTTTAAGAGCTCTATAAACGCAGATTTCAAGCTCTTATAGATACCCTCAAATGAATCTAATAATTTCGTGCAAGAACCCATACTATCAAGAGCACAAGAATTATAAAAACACTTATCACTCCATACTTTTTCAGATGTCATCTCAAGAAGAGTTGGTAAAATTAAAAAAAATTGTAAAACAAAAATAATACAATTTTTTTTAATAAAAATACATAAAGACTACAAATAAAAATAAACCCTAAATATAATTTCTAAATTGTATTCTCCGGCAACAATGCCAAAATTTGATACGCCCAAATTACACCTCTAAAAGACAGTATAAAGCGGTCGTTATCAAATATAAAATCTAACTGAGGTTAGGGTCGATCCCACTAGGAATGTGAAAGAAATACGTCAGTAGTGAATATTTAATCGTTCGTCTTTATTTCAAGGCGGGGGAGGGGGGGTTATGTATCAAAAGTAAAGGTAGAAATTATTAACAATTTAATATTTAATTGTATTCAAAGAATTAAAGGTAACTAGGACTGTGTTCACCATGATTTCATAACTTAGGAGGTATACGCAATTAATGATCTATTCTTGTGCTAAGCATGCAAGATCGGTAAGTTAGGTTCACCTAAATCCTTGGTCCGGCAAGTAGATGAATTTCACCACACGCCTTGGTCCGCCCGTGGGTGTATGATTTACTAACCCTTACACTGGATCCCAGATTAGCTATTCCCGGACAAGGTCAAGCTATTAGATGAGGGTTGGTAGCCTCAAATCTCCGTCGTTAAACAACCCTTTTCTCATCCGTTACCTCCTTGATTCGACAAATAAGAATAAGGCGAATTCTAACATTTACGACCGTTAAAAAGGGGAAGAACAATACATGTATAAACACCGGCCTAGAATCATTAACTGTTTAACCTACGTTTGTTAATTCGTCATAGTTCTCACAATCCTAGTTATGGTATTTAGCTACTCATGCTTGCAAGAATCATAAATAATACATAATAAAAGATTTACTTGTATTAATCATGAAAATTACCTCAAAGTAGAAAAATATATAATCCAAGAACACAAATATATAATAAAGGAGAAGAATAGAATAAACCAAAATTCTCCGGCCTCTACGACGGTTCTTAGCTCTTCCTAGCTTACAAAGTAAAAAAAAAAAGTATATTGATTTTCTCTAAAAAATTATTCTTATGGACTATTTATAGATGTAGGAAAAAGTCTCAAATAAAATAAATGAGTCCAAAATGAATTGGGAAATCAAAACCCAATTAAATTGGGTTATGCAGACAATTTTGACGTCCACTGCGCCGCCGTAGAATTGTTGCTGCAGCCGCTCACTTTTTCCTCTTATATTCATCAACTGCCACGTGGCAGTAAATTTTACATTTCAATTTGCATTCTGCATATATGCATATATATGCATATAATATAATATTCAATTTAATCCATTAAGCTCCCTGCTTTATTTCCTTATACGATTTCTCTTTTTAATTCGTTTCTTCTCCAAATTTCTTCAATTTTTCACCATTTTAATCCTACAAATACAATACTCAATATCAGAATAACTTATACAATCAATGCTCAAAAATGATAACAAAAAAGATAAAATATGAGGTAAATAATGACTAAATATATATATTTTTGGCCTCACATCAATAACCACTGAACTGCACTCTTCAGTAAGTGTCACAGTCACAATATCTGCAAGCCTTCTCTTATTTTCCACCATATCCTTCAAGTATTTAGCAGAGCATTCCCTGCAAAACATCTAACAAAGGAAGGTTAATGTGAAGTTCTCTGAACGTGTCAAAAAACTTCTTGAAATAAGCATCCTCTTTGGCTTTGATAAGCTTTTGAGGGAATGGTGGTAGTGGTTTGTCTTGAGTCTGCTCAATTGGGTTTTTATTAGGGTACTCAGACTTTTCCTTTTTGTCAGCTTCTTATGACTCAATTTGTTTTTCTTTATGCTTGGAAGTGACCAACTCGTCTTGCACCTCATGTTTTTCTTTGGGGGTGCGTCAGTCAAATCTCTACCACTCCACAAGGTGATTGCCATCACTTAATTTGGATTTTTTGTATCACTAGGCAAACTCCCTTGAGGTCTCGTGTTCTGTGCCAGAGCCAACTGACCCATCTGCGTCTCTAAATTCTTTAGAGCCAACTGCTAATTTTTTATCTCAGCAACAATTTGTTCTTGGTTGGCCAGAATCATTTTCAAGGTCTCTTCTATATTGCTGGTCTGAGTGTTACTCCGAATACCTTGCTGCGGTTGAGCCTGATTAGTGCCACAAGAGTAGTTGTGTTAACTCTGCCAGTTATGATTCTAGGCATTACCATAGTTTTGATTACCTTTTTATGCATTTCTCACAAAATTTACTGACTCTGGATTTGCTCCACACAAGTCTGCAGAATGACCACTATTACTACACGTTTCACACCAAGTCTGAACTTGTTGAACTGCATTAACCTGAGCCTGAGGTTGAGCCATACTTAACTTGTTGAACTGAGCCATCATCTGAGTTTGAAAATTGGCCAACTGTGCCGCTAATGTTGTGACACTATCTACCTCAATCATACCTGCAGGCTTCTTTACCATATTTCTGGAAATATCACCATGCCACTCTGGATTACCTTGTGCAATACAATTGAGGAGTGTATATAGCTCATCATAGGTTTTCTTCAAAGCTTGACCACCTGCCGCTGAATCTAGCTAAATTTTTGTGCTATGGTCAAGACTTTCTACAAAAGTGTGAGCTAATACCTCATTATTCTACTGGGGATTTGGGCAATCCCTGAGAAGTGACTTGAATCTCTCCTATGCATGATAGAGATTCTCGTCTAGATTTTGCTTGAAACATAAGATTTCACTCCTCAACTTAGTAGTTTTTCCCGAAGGAAAGAATTGAATGAGGAACTTCTTTGCCAAGTCATCCCAAGTTATGATCGAATTTGAAGGTTCTGCTTTCAACCATTTCTTTGCTTCTCCCAACAGTGAGAATGGAAAAAGTGTGAGCCTCACGTAGTCTGTGGAGACTCCTGCGGGAATGAACGTGTCACTTATCTCCAGAAAGTTCTCTAGATGAACTTGTGGGTCCTTATGTGACAAGCCTGTAAATTGTCCGTTTGTGTGCAACAATTGCACCATATTCTGTTTCAGCTCAAATCGGCCTCCAGCGGGTGGCTTTTTAATGCAGGAGGTCATATTAGTTGCAAGTGAGATTGCCACTTTGCACACTGTCCTGCGGGCTGGTGGATCCTCAGCCATTGCTGCAGGAATGGTCTCGCCTTGTTGAACGTGCTCAAGATCCACACTTTTGCCTACAAATTTAGTGACTAAGACCAAGTTGTTAGCACTTATCAAATAAAATTGTAAAACTAGGAATTACAAAGTTTCTAATTCTCAAGTCCCCAGCAACGGCACCAAAAACTTGTTGCTCCCAAAAACACACGCAAGTGTATGTGGTCCTGTAAGTAATAAAGTGGCTCTTGAGAACCGAATATCGATCCCACAGGGATTTGGCACTTAGCAAACAATCCAACTTAAATATTACTATTGAAATAAAACAAGTGTGATTCGTACCCAAGAGTTTGAGATTTGTTTTTAAAACTAAATACTAGAAATAACAACGATATGAAATTTGGATTGAAAATAATATATAGAGAGATCCAGGGTTGAGGCATTTACTTCACGTTCATGCATAACTATGATTTCTAGTTGGTGTTGGTGTTTATCATGATTTTTGATCTACGGGGTTGATATTGCAACTTGGGAATGGTCATCCTCTAAGTCATATACCCAAATTAATCTCACAAATACATCATTAAGCGGGGATGTGAGTCTTTAATTCGGATGCATTCAACTATCTTCCCGTTTTATTAACCAAGAAGGGAGTTTAGGTATATCGCTATCCTAATCATAAATCATCCCATATAATTGCTAACTAACAATAAAATATATGATCCACACTCTTTACGTTCTTTATTTTGTCCGTCCACTCCTATCTTCAATTCATTTTTAGACTTAGATTTATCCTAAAGTTCATGACGCTTTAGAATAGTTAAAACAAGAACGTAGGAACAATCACATGACATGATAAACAATTAAACCAACTATAAAACCATAATCAATAAATCATGTTGTATCCTCAACCCTAGAACGAGGGTGTTTATCCACTCATAGTCTTACAAAGAATCACCATTGATGAATTCATAAAGTAAAACTACAAGAAAGAAAAGGTAAAGAACAAAGAACCCTAGTTTGAGCTCCTTGATGTCTCCTTTGCTCTCCAATTCGTGCCTTCTTCCAAAGATATTTGTAAATGTGTCAAAGTACTCCTTTTATAGTGTTTTAGGTCGTCCATAGGCTTCCCCATAAGATACATATGCATTTACAACTTTGCCCCTACTTAAATGGACGTTTTAGGAGGGTTGCGTCGCGTGGCTGGCCGCGTGGCAAAACCAATGGACCTCCATGTTGGGGTGTACGAGGAAGGGCCTCCTACCATACCTTGGGAGATGTGGGGCATGTCCTCCTCCCCTATCTTGGGGTGTGCGAGCCATGGCCCCCCTTCAAAGCGTGAAGGTTCGCCCAATTTTGCTCTCTTCTCCTCGTGCACTTGTTCCTTGATTCCCAACTTTTTATGGATTTTTTGTAGGATTCATTTAGCTTCCATAGATCCTAAAATGGTCTCCTACCTCTATTAATAACACACATTAGTCCAAACAACACAATAGAGCTCATCAAAGTACACTAGAATACGCATAGCTCAAGCTAGCAAAGCTAGTTTTCTCGTCTAAACTCTATTTGAATATTTTAACTCTGGACTTGTTCCAAATGCACCTTAAACACTTTAAACATGTACTTTAACAACCAAATATACACATGCACACTATATACATCAATAATACATAAAGTTATCCTCAAAAGTAAGCTAAACACGCATAGATAATGACATTTATGTGTATAAATACGCCTAAGATCAGTACCCTTGGTTGAAGGACATGCATATCCAATGGCAACAACTAGTACAGTTCTTAAAAGGGTTTACACCCCAAATAAGATACCAACTAGTGACTTGGAGAAAGCCAGGAGTAAGCTGGTACAAATGTAATACTAATGGGGATAGTAGGGGCAACCTAGGAGAAATTTTTGTTGCCTATTATGTGAGGAACAATGATAGGGATCATGTCTATTCTAAGGCAATAAGAAGAAAAGACATTACCAGTTTAGGTGTAAAAGTAAAAGCCATCCAAGATGGTATTCAATACTGTATTACAAAAGGAAGAGATACCTATTTTGACAGAAACAAGCTCACTATCCATGTTAAACTTTCTAGAAGACAGGTGGGAAGTACCTTGGAGTATCAACATGGTAGTTACAAGGATAAAACATTGGAACTAGTGTAATTTGCTCACATCCTTAGAGAAGGGAATGCACTAGAAGATTGTTTAGCTAACCTAGGGTTTTCTTTTGCAGGTACAACGGAGTTTTATTCATTTCAGGAACTACCAGAACAAGCAAAAGGCATCTTAAACATGAACAAGAAAGAGATCCCTCAGTTCAAACATACAACACACAAGCAAAGGGAACCTGATTGGTCCAGATAAGATACTTTTTAACATAGTAAAAGGTGCTTAATCCTTAGCCCAACAAGGAACAAACAAGAGTACAGAAGTAATAGTTCAAAATTAACAATGGTTACCCAATTTTGATCAAAATTAGATATTTCCTCTAATTAGGTGTCTATTTAAATGTGTGGCGTTAATCTCTTTGGAGATTCATTCTTTTAGAAGATACACATTAGGGGATTTATCTAATTTTCTCAAAATACATCAAGTCTACTTCTGTAAATATAGATAGAATATCATAGAATACCTTTTATATTAGCTCCTGGAGTACAAAAACTAATCTAGATTTCTTGTTTTGTATTTGATATCAAAATGTCTAGTGAGATCTTTGAGACTGCTGAATTTAGAATCAACCTAAAAGATTAGTAGCTGAATTTTAAAAATGGTGTAAACAATACAATATAGCAAGAATAGAAGAGAAATGGACACTTATATGTCTGATATCAAATGATGGTTTCTTTATCGCTATTGCTGACCACAACTTGAAGATCTTGGGTGCACTAAATTCTACGACAATGATTCTTCAAGAAGTTTCTTCTTAGCTTATCTCGTCAGCACCCTTTTTCTTTGATATGATTTTTTATTTTGTTTTTAGATAGTTTCCTAATTAGGTCTAGGTTTAAGTTGGGTCAGAGGACAGGGCTTGGTTTTTGTTCACGTAGCATAATAGGCCAGTTGAGAAGAAATTTAATCAATAGATTGAATGGTAGATAAAGGATCAGAGGATGGTCTAGTTCAAATTTATTATGTAAATACTTTGTCTTCTTTTTTAATAAAAGCCCAAAGGGCAATTTTGATTTAAAAAAATGATTTTATCTTGTCTATAAAGATTTCTTATTCTCTCTACATTTTTTAGTGGTAAAAATTTCTAAAATTGGAAAAAATCCCAAAATGCTTTTTCTATCTCCTAAAATTTCCAAAACTCAGCTCTCTCATTCTCCCCTCCATCTCCGATGAAACCTTCAACACCACATACCACCACATACTTCATTTAACCCAAAACCAAGAAAACCTTGTTATGTTGACCATGCCAGCTCTCATACCAGCAAAGCTAACTTACTGGCACGCTCATCAGAGCTCTAATATCCTACCCCCATCTTTCTCCAACCACTAGAAATAATACCACTCTAAAGATGATAAATAGATCCACATCGGAGCACAACAAAAAACAACAACTTTAAACCACCACTACTGCTTACTTTCTTCCTCTTTTCCCTCTGCTTTGACTAAAAAAACACCATAGTGACCATGCTGCCGTGATGCCACTCTTGGCGACCAGAAGCCAAAATTCAGGGAAGCCAACAACTAAGAAACTTGTTGGAGAACACTGCTGTATTATAAAATAGAGCTTCGATATTCTTTGATAGAGGCTCCTCTCTTTTTACCTTTGTTTGATAGCTTTGATAGCCCCGTATTCTAAATATAGGGTTCTAAATGGAAGAGGAAGACATCAATTTCAAGGAAAAGGTATTTTTGCCACCTTGAAATGCCCAGGTGGACAGCCATGTGGATAATTTTTTGACAGGTCGGATGCCAAGTAGGATCTAGTGGCAGTCCGTTAAAAGGGAGGGCATTTGTGGTCCTTTAATTAAACGGGAGGAGTAGTTTTGATACCAAAACCAAATGGAGGGTATATATGATCCATTTCAGATAGTTCGAGGGTAATTTTGACCCTTTTCCTATTAAAAATAACCAGGTTCTATGTTCCAAAATATTTCAAAAAAACCACCAAGCCGTTGTCCAGTTCACGTTGACCACGTCTTTCTTCTTATTTTGAAAAAAATAGAGGGCTTTTGTAACAACCCTCATAGTGAATTCTGACTTTTGGTAAATTGTGACCATTTTAACCCTCTTCATAATTGTATCATGGTATTCGTGGTTTGGGAAAATAGGCGGCATCGTTCTTAAGGTGGTTGGTTGAGAATTATGCACGTTTTTCATTTTGAAAGGTTGAAAAGTTGATATGGTTGACTTTAGCCAACATTTATAGAAGTTGAGCTCGTATTGAAATTTTGTCAGTGCCATTAGCTCCGAAAAATTATTTTCAAGTTAGCAGGACTATTAGTTCGGGTCCAAAAATATTTGGATAACTTTTGGAAGAGTTTTTGAATTTTGAAAGTTGAAAACATAAAAGAGTTGACCAAAGTCAATATTTGAGGTTAGAAAGGTTATTTTTGAGTTTCGATAATTCCACTAGGTCCGGAGGGTTACTTTTGATCTAATTGAAGGTTTAGTTCAGTTCCTGAGGCTTCAGAATGAGTTTTGAGTTATTATTTAGAAATTTAGAAATTTCTAAGTTAAAGAGTTGACCTCGGTCAACATTCAATTAATATGATCTCATTTGGGTGTTTTGATAATTTCTTCAGGTCCGGAATATGTTTTACAAGTAGTTTACACTATTAGTTTGTGTCTGGGGGGTCTCGAATGAGTTTTGGGTACTCGTTTGGATTTTGGAAGTTTATCGTCATTGAGTTTTACTAGTATCACCTAAATAAAATGAGCTTCATTTGGTGTTTTTATGGTACCATTAGATTCGTATCAAAATTTCGAAGCCAACGCAAAAAGAATCATCGCATTTCGTATCTGTATGAAGAAGTTATGACATTTTTAGTCAAACATAACATTGTTGGTGCTGGTGTACTGCAGGTGCCGTAGGTGCAGAAATGGGTCCACAGGTGCGGTGGGAGAGCTGCTGCGGCACTTGGGGAGCAGGTGCGGCACCGCTGATCACAGAGTATAAGTCACTAATCGCACCTATTTCGTATTTTTGACATTTTGGGACCTAGAAAAATCTGATTGAAGCGATGTTCAATGCGTTTTTCTCATATAATCATTCGGTATGTGTTTAAAACTTTATTTTGTTAATTTTCCAAGATTATACTTTTTCTTTTTCATGATTTTAATTCACAAGTCAATATTTGAAACCTCAAAGTTTATGAAATGAAAAGTTCTTGATTTTAGAATCAATTTGTGATGGTTTTTTATTGATTTTTTAAAACTAAGATCCTTGAAGTATGGGTAATATGATTTTAGGATAAATATTTATCGAATTTTCTCTTTTTAAACCGCATTTGAACTTAGAATTTTGAGGTTTTCCTGGGTGAAGTTAGATTTTGTTAAGATGATGATTTTGAGCTTGATTTTAAGCCCGTTTTTGATGAAATTTTAGATTTGAACTCCTTAATCTATGGGTAAGTTAATTTTCCAATAAATTTCTGATTTTTCCCCTTTGGGCTTGAGGTTGACTTTTGGATTGACTTCTTGGACCCGGTTTAGAGCCATAGCAATATGGGTATCATTGGATTCGTGTTTACATATAGAACTTATTTTTTATAGAGTGGTTGCATTTAGAGTCTTGTGGTAAAATAAAATCTCAAGTATGATCGCTTAGAATTTTGTTGTTCGGCTTCAACGTAGGTTATGACTTAACTTTCTTCAGACTTTGTTTGGGTGAGAACTTATCATGTAAAGCATGCTATGGGTTAGGTGAATTAGAAATTATCATAGCTTTTTAATTGAATCATATTATTGTGTTGCCTATGTGAAGGCTTATATTGATCTTGTTAGTGAATTAGATGGAGGCTGAAATCATTTTGGTGATATGGAATGTGGATTTCTATGTTGATATTGAAATTGTAGCCAATAGTGGTGATATGATGATGATAATGAGATTTCTGATATGGTGGTTTTACCTGGTTCTTATTCGTTTTTGTGCTCATGCTTATGTATACATCTTATGGTTAATGAAAACAGGAAATGATTTGGTTTTTGAGAAAAATGCCTTAAAAGTATAATTTTATTATATCTATATATTTATATGCATCGTTGTGGACAAAAATCTGGCAGCAAGACCCTAGGCAAAGATATGGCCTGTTTGCTATTTATATATATTTATATACATCGTCGTGGGCAAAGATCCGGCAGCAAGACCGTGGACAAATATCCGGCTTGTTACTATTCATATATATATATATATATATATATATATATATATCATTGTGGGAAAAGATCCAGCTAATAAGACCGTGGGCAAAGATTCAAATTGTTTTATTTTGGGGCCTCATGAGTACCCCGTGAGAGTATTTCGACAATCATTGACCATTGCATTTCATCCCATATCATTGCATTACATTATCATTTGAATTGTTATTCTATTGAGATATACTGTGTTATTATAAATATTGAACTACTAGGACTTTTTTTCCTGCAGGTTTATTTTAGTATTCTTTAATCGATATAGTAACTTGTAACGATCGGGTCCGTCATAACAGGTAGTCCAATCGTGCCAAGTTTTAGAGTTCGAAAACTCCGGGTGTGGGAGTTTGAAATTCTGGGCTAGGCTAGCCTCGACCAGTTTTGGAGCGAGGTAGAGTCTAGGGAAATCGGGGTAAGGATTGGTCTATGTGTCTTGTTTTGAGCTAGTTTTTCACATAGACAAGACATAAAGGAGTCCGAAGGACTTTTCAGAATCGAATTTGGGTAAGTAGAACTCCCGAAATCGCGTTTAACGTGAAAGGGTTATTTTGGGTAGTCGGGGAAAGCAAGTGTGTTGTAAAATGGCCAAAACTGGGAGATTTCTAGACATTCTATCCGTGACAAGCGCAACGGTCCGCCGTAGCGACCTTCGCTATAGCGGTGGAAAATACCGCTATAGCGGTGGTCAAGGGCGGTCAACCCCACTTAAGACCGCTATAGTGGAAGTCGTCTGCTATAGCGGGCCGACGGGATTTTAATGTAGAAACAGTTCCCAAAATATTTAGTTTTTCACAACTTCATTTTGGGAGAATGGCTAGGCAATTCCAGGCATTTTTCTTCCTTTTTCCGTCAAAATTCTTCCCTAAGGTAAAGTTTTCGTTCCCCAATCTTTGTATTACGTTTCCTATGTGGTAGAATTGCTAGGAGGGAATTTGGGGAAAGGTTGGCATAACCTAGGAATGGTGGAATTGTGGGAAGGAAGGGGGTTCCAAGCATGTACGTTCTTGGGTGTTGATAAAAGTATGTTAAAATGATCATAGGTTGTTAAATTCTCCATTTTTATCCGTAAAAATGATAGAACTAGGAGAATTAACGGTGGGAAAGCCCGGAAAAGGGTGGGATGATCATGGGTGGCCTGGGGTTTGGGGATTTGGTATAATCCGGGTAATGTGCAGGCCTTGTGTGTTAATTGTATGTACTGTGTGTTGTTTTTAGATCAAGAATGAGAGAGAAATCCGGAACACGGGAAAGCTCAGGTTGAATAGAGCTTGGATCATTTCGAGGTAGGTGATGGCCTATGATTTTCTATGAATGTTGTATATTCATGTACTCATGTCTAAGTGATTGTATGATTGACATTGCTTAGGAAAGTTGTGTGAAATGACTAGGTTCCTGTTTACAGTCTGTGTTGAACAGTGTTTGCTTGTTGGTTTTACAAGTTGTGTGTGTTAATCTATTGAATGTGGTTATTGACATTCGGTTGGCTCGGGTACTATGCCTGGTATGGGTATAACAAATGATTGGCACGGGTACCACGCCTAGTACGGGTATAACAATTGGTTGGCACGGGTACCACGCCTGGTACGGGTTTACTTTATTGCACATTGCATGTTGACTTTTGTATTACATTGATTGTTATTGGTTCGTATATGGACCAAGTTGTTTTACTGAATATAATACCTGATATTGGTTCCGTGAGTGGATCGGGTTGTTTATTGAAAGGTGCTATTGTTTGGTGGTCCTTGAGTGGCCGGGAACTTTTGTATAACTGTTTTGTTAGTCTTGGTTTAGGCCGGGTTGAACATTACTTTTGGTAATTATCTAGAGGGAATTCCAGGGTGGGTCCAAGCTAGACAGAAAGGTATGGTTATTGGTACATGTTTGTGGTATAGAACTGGAAGAGATGGACTTCATGTGGGAACAAGGTAGGTGGAGACTGTAGTGTAGGACCTGTTGACTTGTTGCATGTTTTCCATATATTTACTTGAATTTGTTGTACTGTGTATATATTGTTTACTTAAAAACTGGCTGATGATCCTACCAGTACACAGTGGTGGTGTACTGATACTGCACTTGCTTTTCTTTTGGTGAGTACAGAAAAAATTTCAGCGGCTGTGATGCGACTTCATCTTTAGCACCGGCGATTCTGACTATCCAGGGTGAGCTGCTTGATTTGAGCTACCTAGGGTTATCCTTAGAGTTTCAGTCCATTTGTTTCGGACTTAAAACTATTTTATTTTATCTTTTAGGGTTGCATCCCCATATTCTAGATATTTGGTATGATGACTTTCAGTTCCTAGGTGGGATTTTTTCGCAGATTCATTATTATGATTAGTTTTTGATTCATTTGATTGCTAGTTTAATTTTCACTTGCTGGTTTTAGGTTGTTAGTCTAGGCAAGGGTTGAACTCTATTGGTTCGCTCATCCGGAGGTTGGGTGGGTGCCACTCATGACGGGTTGGGTCATGACATAACTGCTCAAACTCAGTCGATCTAGCATACTGAGTACAAATGGACCACACTCGCTCCTACTTTCCTGCATTCTTTTGATGCAAATTCAGGTATAAGTGGACCCCATGACTAGAGTTTGTGCTTCTTGGTATCATTGAAGCTGTGGTGAGCTCCTGTGTTCAGAGACTACCATGGCTTCCTCTATTACTTATCTCTATTTTCTTTACTTTCTCAAAATAGTATAGATATTCTATAGTTAGAGTCGCTCTTGTATTCATGACAACTGAGTCTTGGGTTGTTTCTGGTGTCTTCTATTCGATCTCATTTGATTAACTTTGAATTGTGTTTGTATTGGTTATTCATTGTGTTATTCCATTATTTACCTTATTTTAAGTTGCTTACCTGTATTGAGTTAGGCTTACCTACCATGGTTTGATTGGGGTAGGTGCCATCACTACCCTTGTCAGTTTTGGATCGTGATAAGTTGGTATCAGAGCACTAGGTTCACTAGTCTCATGAGTACAAGACCAATATCTAGTAGAGTCTTCTGGATTGATGCGGAGACGTCCGTTATCTATCCTCGAGAGGCTATATGACTTTAGAAAATTCCATTTTCTTGATTCCTTATTGTGTGTTCTTGGTATGGTCTAACTCTTAAAACCTCCTCATTCTATTTTCTTACTTATAGTAAGGATACGTTCTTGGATACGCATACTTACAATTGGGGATGGCATCATGTGGGTTGGTGCAAAACCTGGTATAAGGAGAAGGTGATAGACTATTGTGGAGGGTTTGTATAGACAGATCTAAACGGCATCTATGGTTTGAAGATTGAGTGAGTGAGAGTGTGGTTTAGCTTGTGCATTTTGGGAATATTCATATGGAAGTTTGAGCAATGGTTTGAAAAAAACTCCATGATTGAATTATATTCTACGGTTAGTTATTCAGCAGTGGAAAGAGTATATATGTGGCATAGACGATATTTTTAATAGTGTTAACAATTGGGAATGGAATGACTAAAGGAAAAAATTGGTAATAAGTGTGGTGACCTGGAGACTATTGTTAAGAAAGTTTGTCATGACAAGAACAGGTTACTCAATGTATGATGAGAACAAACATGCTTCAATAGAGATCAGAGTTTCTACTACAGTCATATGGCATGAGTGTATTGGTAAGAACTCAACGGTTCAGTGATGGGATAAGTACTACTATTATTTTTAAGGAATGATTAAAGTTGTAAGGAACCAACGTATTGTGTAAGAAATAGTGATTATGGTAGAGTGTGAAGAAAATCTTCTCATAATAAGGTTAGAGGTGGTATGACTAGTTTTGTGGTTCTTAAGAAGAGTATGCCTTCAATCTTGTGATGTGGTTGTACGACAAAGAGAATTTGAATGGCTTGAAATTTAGTATATGACTTCCATAGTAGGACTTGTGGTTACTTGGTTAAGTCACGAGGTGTACTAATGTTTCTATCGACTGAATATATGAATGGGTAAATTGACTATGCGTGGGGTGACGTGAAGGATGAAAAAAAAAGATCAAGTATTAAGAGTTCTTGAAGAGAGATGATTATCGATTTTAGGCTAAGAGTGGAAAAGTTTCTTTGATTATTGGATTTTATGGGACTATGTAGTGATATTTCTTTAGCAAGGTCCATGTGTACTTGGTTGTGTGAGATGAAGACAAGGGTAATTGTTTCCTTGGGATGAAATACTAAGTAGTTCATGTAATGTGTTGTTATTACTTGATGGGTAGAAATGTATAGTGCAGTCTGGATATGACCTTCTCGATGATTATATTGTAGAAAGTGGTGGATCTTGTGGGCTTTCTTGATATGGTACTACTAAAGTAAAGCAAGTGATGGATGGAAACAAATATATTGGTTAACGAGTGTAAAAAGTAGATTACTTAAGCGGCTATTAGTTGTTTCACCTATTTGGAAAATAGAGTTCAATATTATATTCAAATTTGAAGGACTAATAAGTTTTACTATGGACACTTGAATGAAGCATCGGTCTATAAGAGAAATTAAAGTGGTGGATCAATGGTAGGTATTGATATGTTCAAGTTGTGAAGTGCACTTCAGAGATTTAATTGAGGAGTAGCAACATCAATTCAGACCAAGGGAACTGAATCGATATTGGGTAGATGAGCTTGTGGATTAAGAGAGTTTTCAGCGGGTACACTTGTTTGGATTGTTAATGGGTAGGTGTGCGCGATTGGTTATTTTGCAGGATTGAACCAGTGCATATGTGTCACGAGGTATCTAATCGATGACAAGATCAACTTTTTGGGATGACTAGGGATACTAAGTAAATTTGGTGAGAAGATTTTATGATGGGTTGTACTTATGATTGTTGCGTCCTAACGCACACACAAGTGTACGCGGTCGTAAAAGTAATATAGGATTGTAAGTCCACATATCGTACCCACAGGGACTTGTCGATCAACTATTTTACTTAAATTAAACTAGTTCTAATTATTTATTCAAGCGTAAAAACTCAAAGGAATATTTATTAACCAAAGTAATAAGAAGAAGCTAACTAATGAACAATTAACCAAACAAAGAACAGGTTTTTGCGTAATCAATATTATGTAATCGATCTAGGATTATGGATTCGCTAACAATTATGTTAAGTAAGCAATTTCATTGATTTGTTTGTTTATCTAGTTGCTGATTTCAGGGTTGATTTTACAACTATGGTCTTCCGAGCCTGTTGATTTTACAACTATGGTCTTCCGAGCCTTTAATTGCCTATCCAGAATAGCATCACAACTACATCGTTGAGCGGGGATGTGACATATTATTCTGAACGCATTTATATATCTTTTCGTATAAATCAAACAAGGCGTTCTAGGTATATTCATATCCTAGTCGCGAACCTACCCTTTACGTTACAAAAGAGAGGCCTTGCTCCCTATATTCTTCGTTCTATCCCAATGATTCTTCTTCCGAGTTCACAAAGAGATTATAGATTTATTTTAATGATCGCGAAGCATTAAAATAGTAAGCACAAGAATATAAGAACAACTAATATGATAATCAAAATAATCGAATCAATCGTCTACTTCAACAATCATGTAATTAGCTTCCACAATCCTAGAACAAGAAGTTTAACTCCACATAGACATGGAGTAATTACAACAATTCATCCAAAGAAAAACTTAAAATAAATAATAAAGGAGAATAAAAGATGAAACCAATATTCTCTGATCTCCACGGCGGCTCCTAGCTCTTCGTAGGTCAAAAGTTGTGTAAGAATTATTTTTATAGGATATTTATAAGTGTAGGAAAAAGCCTCAAATAAAATAATTGAGTCCAAAACGAATTAGGAAACCAAAATCCAATTGACGTGGGTTTACTGTACGCCCTGCCGCCTCAATATTGCTGGAGTGTCTTCAGAATTAGACACGTATGCGTTGTTGGGCATGAATTGAATTTGAATTCAATTCAACTCATTTAATTTGCAGGTATGCATAATTATAATATTATATTGACTTTAATCCATTAACCTATCTGCTTAATTTTCTTATATGATTTCTCGTTTTTAATTTATTTCTTCTTCAAATTTCTTTCTTTTCACATCATTTTTATTCCTACAAATAAAAATACCCAATATAAGAATAATTATAAAATTCATGCTAAAAAACAATAATGAAAAGACTAAATATGAAGCAAATAATGATTAAATATATGTAATTTTGGCCTCACATCACCACCCCACACTTAGACTTTTGCTCGTCCTCGAGCAAGCATTAACGCTCATCTCAAAAAATAAACTAGGAATACCACCATTTTGGTTGATACAAACAATTAGGCCATGTAACAAATCACAACATCAAGTACACTTCCCAATCATTATGCAAGATATACAAACAAATCACAAACTTCTAACCTCCTAATCTCAAAGACAAACTCTAACTCATCAAATTTAGTTTGCTCACCCACTCCATCAAAGAAAGCTAATAAAATCACATATCTATGATGAAACAAGTGCCTTCATAAGAAGAAATAGTCCACACACTCAATTTAAAGAATCGAATATAAATTAAGGACTTATCATCAAAGTATAACTCTCACACTCACAAATGAATTCACATGTATGCACAAAGAACCATAGGCTTGCCCATTATGTACATCTCCACTAATTAAGCATGCTTGAATAGAATCAACTAGGACTTTAACGGGTTGTAATGTTGGATAGGGAACGAGTAGGAAAACTATATCATAATGACTTACACTTCCCTAAGCACTTTGCTCTTTTCTAGACTTCATCACCCATAGTTTTCATCACTTTGATTTTTCAGCCCTCTTTTCAATTATTTTCACTAGTAATTCTCATCATATCAAGAGTGCTTCAATCATTTTTTTTCAAGCAATTTTTTTTTTCATATCACATTCTTTCAAATAGGGCCTTGTCATCACTTTGTAGCTATTATTGGTCACATTTTACACTCAATCATTCGTTTCTTCAGGTTTAACAATTTTATCATAATCTATGCTACAATGCTCAAGGAAACAGGATGCAAAAACTAGGGATTCAATAAAAGGATCAAGGAAAAAATATGGCTACCAAGCAAAAGGCTATAGGCTCGAAGAGGTTACTAGTGATATAATATCTTAAAATGCTTAAATTTACAATACAAATCAAAGAAAGCCTATTATCATCTTCTAAACAGAGCAATACTTATTATTTCGCTTCAATAACATTTAGTGCAAGTTCTAGACTAACATGCAAAACATGAAATATGCAAAAAAATCTCACAACACATGGCACAAGTCTCAATCAAGATGGATCAATTGTACTTCTAAGACAGACAGGGCCATATCAAACTATAAAATAAGAATAAACTATATACAAAGTCACAACTATGAGCCTAGGTGTCAAAATATTTGCTAATTTATTAAAACTCAAGAATTCACAAGAAAGTACTACTCAAACTCAGGCCTAAATTGCTAGTATCAAATAAGTTAAAAGGTCTTTTCTTTTCTCTCCTAAAAAAAACTATCCCTAAAAATAAAAATAATAAAAATCTTTTTTTTTGTATTTTTTTCTATATATTTTTTTTTGTATTTTTTTTTCAAGTAAAATAAAATCCTATGGAATACTCACCCTTAAACTCACAAGTATCGGAAAAATCCCCACCCCACACTTAAAATCATGCTTTATCTCCAAAGCACTTTATAGAAAAAGATGAAAGAGAAGAAGGGTGAGATATACTCCCCGAGGCCCTCTAGGGCCTAGCTGACAACATGTTTCTTCAATTTTTATCAAGGGGAGAACGACCCCACACTTAAGCTTAAACCATGCTCCTTAGCCTTCAAATTCGGGTACTCAAACCTACCCAAACCTGTAAAATAAATAAAAAAATAAGAAGCTACACTACCAATTGGGTTGCCTCCCAACAAGCGCCTGATTTAATATCGCGGCACGATGCCATCACTTCACCATTTTTCTTTCCACTTAGAAATTATGAATAGCACCCCTAACTTGGCATCAAATTTTCTGCTCCTCTTAAGGGGCGGTGGTATAAAGATGAAGGGACCAAGCAAAGGATATCGCATCTTGTACTTCTTGGCCTTTAAGTGAGGAATGCCATTTTTTCTCTTTGGTGCGATAAATTTTAAAATGTAAGGGAATTGTTCCTCATATACACACTTCACCACTAGCTCAAATGACTCAATTTTTATTTCATCATCCAAACATAGTGTAGAAAAGTGATTAGAATGCGGTCCAACTCCAAACTTGTATTATTTACGACATGCTCACTTTTGTGTACCTCCTCAACATCCACACTAATGAATAAAGTATAGTTGAATGGTTCGAATTCCTCTTTATGCTTCACTAATTGGCCAGTACAATAATTGGTGATTGGGCATCAGACGCCTTAACTGTTTTCTTCAAGTGATCCTCCAAGTCATGAATATCTGAGCTAAATTGGTCTATCTCTTGTCTGAACTCAACTCTTCCTTCTATCAGCTTTGTCATCATGTATGTAAGATTATCACGGAGAGACTCATGAAATTTAACCTTTTCATCTTGTTCCCTTAGCCAAGATTGACTCACTCTATCTGCTTCCTCACAACTTTCTCCTAGTAGGGATTTATTTTTTTCTTCTACTAGGGGTTCATCTTGGATATTGGCTAAGACTGTAGCTTGCTGATCAATACAAGTTTCGTCCATAGCCTATATCTCTATGAGTTGGGAACTTATCCTCTTTGTGTCTTTCCTCAATTTAATCGTGTCTTTCCACAATTCTTTTTTCTTATTCAGTATTTGCTTCAGCATATGAATGAGATGAGCCTCATGATTCACATCCTCCACTTCATTACCCCTGCCAACATCACAAACAATAAAAGAATCATAATAGGGGCTCCGGGAAGGGGAATAAGAGTGAGGACAACCATTCGAATGACCATCCTGACCACCACATATATGACATACATTAGATTCAAAAGATTGGTTGGTGCACACCACCTTCCCTCTCGAATATAATGGCAATTGATACCCAAGTGGGGTCCTCCACAGTACTGACAAGGATTACCAACATATGAATAGTACTCATTATTCAACCAATAATTATCCCTCGATGACATGTTAAGAGAGTAGTAAAAATAATAATAACCTATCTATAAAAGAAAATAAAAAATATACAAAAACTTAAATAAATAAATAAAAGTCTAATATAGATAAATAATTAATTTCTAAGTCCCGGGCAACGGCGCCAAAAATTTGTTGCGTCCTAACACACACGCAAGTGTACGCGATGGTACAAGTAATATAGGATTGTAAGTCCAGATATCGTACCCACACAGACTTGTCGATCAACTATTTTACTAAATTAAACTAGTTCTAATTATTTATTCAAGCGTAAAAACTCAAACGAATATTTATTAACTTAAGTAAAAGGAAGAAGTTAACTAATGAACAATTAACCAAACAAAGAGCAGGTTTTTCCGTAATCAATATGATGAAATCGATCTAGGATTATGGATTCGCTAACAATCATGTTAAATAAGAAAATTCATTGATTTGTTTGTTTATCTAGTTGCTGATTTCGGGGTTGATTTTATAACTATGGTCTTCCAAGCCTCTAAATGCCTATCCAGAATAGCATCACAATTACATTGTTGAGCGGGGATGTGACATCTTATACCAAATGCATTTATATATCTTCCCGTATAAATCAAACAAGGCGTTCTAGATATATTTCTATCCTAGTCACAAACCTACCCTTTACGTTACAAAAGAGAGGCTTTGCTCCCTATATTCTTCGTTCTATCCCAATGATTCTTCTTCCGAGTTTACAAAGAGATTATAGATTTATTTTAATGGTCGCGAAGCATTAAAATAGTAAGCACAAGAATATAAGAATAACTAATATAATAATCAAATAACCGAATCAATCGTCTACTTCAACAATCATGTAATTAGCTTCCACAATCCTAGAACAAGAAGCTTAACTCCACATAGACATGGAGTAATTACAACAATTTATCCAAAGAAAAATGTAAAATAATAATAAAGGAGAAGAAAGATGAAATCAATATTCTCCGACCTTCACGGTGACTCCTAGCTCTTCGTAGGTCAAAAGTTGTGTAAGAATTATTTTTATGGAATATTTATAATTATTGGCAAAAGCCTCAAATAAAATAATTGATTCCAAAACGAATTAAGAAACGAAAACCCAATTGACGTGGGTTTACTGTACGCCGTGCCGCCTCAATATTGCTGAAGTGTCTTCTGAATTGGACACGTATGCGCTGTTGGGCATGAATTGAGTTTGAATTCAATTCAACTCATTTAATTTGCAGGTATGCATAATTATAATATTATATTGACTTTAATCCATTAAGCTGTCTGCTTGATTTTCTTATATGATTTCTCGTTTTTAATTCGTTTCTTCTCCAAATTTCTTCCTTTTCATACCATTTTATTTCTACAAAGAAAAATACCCAATATAAGAATAATTTTAAAATCCATGCTCAAAACGATAATAAAAAAATTAAATATGAAGCAAATAATGATTAAATATATGTAATTTTGGCCTCACATCAATGATGTGATTAATTTGGAGGGGTTTTCAGTTAAAAGATTCTAGTAAAGTAGGGAAGGCTTTCAAGTATCCAGGAGATGTGATTTGTTAGTATTTGATCATTGGCTTAGTTTGTATGGAAAGTCTTATGGTGTTTTGAAACCCTCCTCGAGTAGACTTGAAGGAATTTAAACTTATAATAGGAATAGTGATTGGAAATGGAATATGACATTTGAAAAATAAGATGAGTGTATCTGAATCAATTTGAAAAGATAAGGATTCATCTTCAATAAGTGAGACTTGGGTTTAGAATGACATGGTCACCTGGATCTTGTTCAGGTTATGGTTATGTTATCGTGTGTTTTTTAGATGGGTTGTGAACTACAGAGTATGCTTAGAGAAAGAAGTCTACAAACTTTCAGATCAAGTGTTGTGATAACTTCCATGGTGGTTTTAAGTTTGGTAACTAGTAAGGTTCAGATTTCAAATGACGGATATGATCAGATCAAGGGGAACAATTCATAAGTTAATGGGTTGATATAAATAGGTAAGGAATGTTATCTTCATGGTTTGGATCAAAATTCAGGCTTTCTGCGGTAAAGCTGCAATTATGGTACATGATTGTGTTAATATATGGATTGGTAAGATAAGATATATTTAGAAAGTCAGTTATAGAGGACTTATAAGGGCTTGAGCACGAAAGATCACATGGGTTGCAAAATTATCACTTCGGGATGTTAAAGGATATGATGAATTATTTCACTCAAAGGTTTTGGTTTAGAGTGTGAGGTAATATGTCATGGGCCTTGTGTCGAATAATATTGAATGATAAATGAGTTAAAGGAAAGAACAAAAAATAGAGATATTTAGAGTAATATGAAATTGTATCATCATTGCGTGAGTGGCATAAGTCAAGAAATATTAGTCATTATACATGATCCTTGGTATAGAATTGAAGGTTTGTGTGGATTTCAGCCTTTGAGTTTGGAAATGACAGCACAAGTTGTAACATTCATTAGTGAAGGTTGGAATAATTTTTGGCATAAACTTATGAAGGAATTAGTAGTGGTTCATCTGCGGAGTTGGTTTTAGTTTTGGTTGCCAATTACTGATACGTGGGTGATTTTGTATTTCTATGAGGGGTTAGATTGTTTGCTTTACTCAGGTGGCTTTCAGGTGTATAATCGAAAAGACTTACAGTCTGAGGGTTATTGGGTATTTTGGATGGAATTGACACTACCTAGTTGACGGAAACTATATGGATTAGTATGATCAGTTACTTATACATTTTGTTATGTATAGAAGGAATATGTTCATGGTATAAGAAGCTTTTAGGGTGATCGGTGGTTTTTCTCCAAGTTTTGGCATGAAAATATGGTTGTTGGAAATAGTGGTTAAAGTATGACATTTGAAGATATATATGGAATTAATATAGATTTCTGACTCAGTAGCTTCAGCTCGATGAAATAGTATTAACATACTTGGAATCAGCTCTATCAACCTTGGAAAAAGTTAGTTTCTGACAAGAAATGCTTATGATGGGATTCGATGAGTAGAGATCTCTTCTTGGAGAAAAGAAAAATCACAACTCAAGGTTTCGGAGAGTGGTAATGTGTATTTTAAGGGTGCTTTGTATCAATGACGGTTTTGAAAGTGTGAATGAAGGATTTCTAAGGTCATTGTATTTCATTAGTACAGATTTTGAACTAGATTCACAATTATTAGCTTATGGTGACTATGTTGGAATTTGGTGAATTGGGTATGTTCAGTACTATGGTTATTATCAACTCAGTTATTGCGTGCAGAGGCAGTTCAAAAGTATGAAAATGATATATTTAGAGAAGTTTTGGTTTTGGATACTAGAGATGTAGTCTTAAGGGATAAAACAAAGGAGGATTTTGACAGTTAGGGCGAACGAGCGGTACTACAAATGTAACTTTTCTCGAAAGTATTTCTCAAAGGTGTACCATGGGTAGTTGTAGTTGCTCCAGAGTCTTGGTACTCTCCATACTCTTATGTTCGAGGATGAACGTGTGTTTTAGTGGTGGATAATGTAACAACCCTCATAGTAAATTCTAACTTTTGGTGTATTTTGACCATTTTAACCCTCTTCATAGTTGTATCATGGTATTCGTGGTTTGGGGGAATAGGCGGCATGGTTCTCGAGGTGGTATGTTGAGAATTATGCAAGTTTCTCATTTTGAAAGGTTGAAAAGCTGATATAGTTTACTTTAGCAAACATCTTCAGAAATTGAGTTCGTATTAAAATTTCGTCAGTGCCATCAACTCCAAAATATTATTTTTGGTTTAGTAGGACTAGTAGTTTGGGTCCGAAGACTGTAACAACCTGTTCCATCATTACTGAAAATATCTGCGATCAAGACAGGTGCCTCTCATTCGTAATAAGAGTTAGGATTAATTCTTTATTATGGGGAGTACATTTGGTATGTACTAAGGTCATAGAATACTCTTAGCACAAAGTTAAGTTGAAAGCTTCCTTACCGATTTAGTTTCAGGCTAAGTTCAAACTAGGGTCAAGTTCAAACGTTCATTTCTCCTAGAATATAAGGAGTTAGGGGTCCCAATACCCACCAAATTAAATATCTCTGAGTCCTCTTTCCAACTCCACCAACCATTTGTCAATCCGCTTTGCGAGTAAAAAGTATTGACTATTTTACTGAAGACTATCCGTGCTGAAAATTTGAGTCCGCTGTAGCGGAATTTAGGTCGCTATAGCGGAATGACGGAACCAAAAAGCCCAGAAATGGGTTTTATAATCCTATTCTCCCTTCTTTAGTCAAAAATAGATGAGGGTTGATCCAAAAAACCTTCCTAGGCTGCTCCAAAGCTTTGGAGCCACGGGGAGGAGGGATTCCAGCAAAAAGGGATGAAAAACCATGGATTTGGGCCTGCAGAATCGTTAGAGAATGCCTTTACGGAGCCAGAAAGGGCATGGAACAGCTGCTCGGCATCCAGGTAGGCTAGTTTTCTTCCAAGAGTACATTGACCACTTTCATTTTTGTATTATTGTATAGAATGAAAGGGAGAATCCATGGTTAGGCCTTCGGGTACGGAGTCTGGAGGAAGTTGTTGAATTGTTGGATTACTTTGAATATGGTAGAATGGGAATATGGTATTGTGATATTCTAGGCATTGCTTAAATTATGTGATTTTGCTAATAAAATGCGGAAACTAGAATATTGAAAGGTTTGGGGAACCGGAAAAGGGTTAGTAATTAACAAATATGTAAGGAACGGAAGTTTTGGACTAATGGGTATAATTAGGATAATTGTTTGGTTGTGTTCTAAGGCTGGGAAGGGTTTTCCAGGTTGTATTTGGTCCTAGGGAGAGGGTGAGGAATAAATGTAATTAAGTGCATATTAAAGGGGCGAACCGGGGTTAATCTTTGGACAAGATTTTGACAGTTCATAGTGTACCCGGAATGGGTAGGTGATGGCTTACAATTCTTGTGAATGTTGTATATGTTGTACTCTTATCTAAGTGTCTGTATGAATTGCATAACTTAGAGGAATTGTGTAGAATGTCTAGGGGTCCTGTTTTACAGTCTGTGAATTGAACGGTGTGTTACTTGTTGGTTTACAAGTTGTTTGTTCATTACTTGACTGTGGATTGTTGACATTCGGTTGGCTCGGGTACCACGCCTGGTACGGGTATACTAACGGTTGGCACGGGTACCACACCTGGTATAGGTATAATAATTGGTTGGCTCAGGTACCACGCCTGGTACGAGATACTAATGGTTGGCTCGGGTACCATGCCTGGTACGGGTTTACTTTACTGCATCATTTCATTGACATTGTTGTAATGTGTGATTGGTGTTGGTTCTATGATTGGATCGGGCTGTGTTTATAAATTGTGATATTACTTGTGGTCTTGGTGTAGGCCGTGTAATTATATTGTGAGTTTGGTCTTGGTTAGGCCGGGTTGTTATATTATATTGTGCTTTTGGTCTTGGTGTAGGCTGGGTAATTATATTGTGAATTTGGTCTTGGTGTATGCTGGGTAATTATATTGTGAGTTTGGTCTTGGTGTAGGCCAGGTTGTTATATTATATTGTGCTTCTGGTCTTGGTGTAGGCCGAGTAATTATATTGTGAGTTTGGTCTTGGTGTAGGCTGGGTTGTTATATTATGTTATTAGTTGGTCTTGGTGTAGGACGGGTTGTTATATTATGTTACTAGTTGGTCTTGGTGTAGAACGGGTTATGATGTTAACTATTAGTTGGTCTTGGTATAGACTGGGTTGTCATGTTAACACCTAGATGTGTTAGGGGGATCCGAGTGGGTCCGGATGATGTAAAAGAGGTTATGAGTTCACAATTTATTTTCATTAAGTGTATTAATGACGGTCAAGAATTAGTTGTGGTTTATAAGCTAAGGGTGGGTCTTGGTGTAGATCGGGTAGCCTGTTGAACACTTGGGTGTGGGTAGAGGATCCTTGGAGGGTCTGGGTTTTGGGATTAGAAAGGGATTTAGATATAACTCTGTTATTGTCATTGAATGTGTCAATGTTTGCTAGGTGATTTTCATGTGATTGGTCAATTGGGAGTAAGACGGAAAGTATGGGGTTGTAGTTGATGGTTGTTATAACCAGGATGGAAAGTTGTCCTAGAGGTCTGGGAAGGGCCGGACACTGGTAAGTAATACTATGGGTATAAGTGGTTTGGTTGGGCAGTTAGCCGGGTTAAGTCTGAATATCTAGTCAAGGCGGTTGACTTGGATAAGAGAAGGGTAGTCCAGGTATGGACATTGTTATTGGTAAGGATTAAGTGAGACTTAGGAAGTCTAGGGATCAAGGTGACTTGGGAAGTCTAGATGTCAAGGTGATTTGGAAAGTCTAGGTGTCAAGATGACTTTGGAAGTCTAGGTGACAAGGTGACTTGGTAAGTTTAAAGGTTAGGATAGTCGATTCCGAAAGGGGGGATTGATAAAAGTGATGTTCAAAGGGGTGAAGCATTTACCTTGTGCATTTTATCTTGATTTTTATATGATGGTAGGATTGAATTCGGGTCAGCCGATGATACCTACCAGTACATGTGTTTGTACTGATTCTACTCTTGCTATACCTTTTTGGGTATAGTGTGGTTGCAGGATTGGTGATGTTTCACAGGTTCAGGATTGCGGTGATCTTCCAGCAGCTCCTACTTTCCTTCTATGGTGGGAGTTGTGTCATCTTATGTCATATACTCATCATGTAGAAGCTCTTGTACCGGCTTAGACTAGGTTCTGGGGAGGTTGTTTCATATTGTAAATGTTTTCTGCAAATTCTTTAAGTCGTTTATTTTTCTAAACTATTTGTAAAAAGGATTTATCATGTATTTAAGGGACTTATTTAATGGTTTATTTTCTTTTCCGCATTGCCTGTTGGTTCGGGTGGTAAGGTTTTTCCTATCTAGGTGGATTAGAGTAGGTGCCCGTACGGCCGGAAAGTTGGGTCATGACAAATGGTATCGAATAGAGTCCTACGGATTGGTGTGTTAACGCCCATATTTAATCTTTGGGAAGCTATGAAACATTCTAGGAAACATCTCTCTTCTTTCATTCCTTTTTGTTCGATTCGTTTACTTGCTTGTATGGGTTGAGTCCAATTGGTATCTCTCGATTCCAATTGGTATCTCAATGAAGTGAAGAAAGTCATTGGACTCCGGGTACGACAAACAAGCAAGAAGGATTGGAACAGGGAAGGTTCCAATTGGTATCTGGCTGGGGAGGCTATGTAAAGGTATGGATGGATCGGCCAATGGTCATCCATATGGCGAATAGAAAGTAATGAAATTGATTTGATTGAATGTTTAAGCTTGAGGCTTGAGATTGTGCTTATGTGCATTAATGTTGTTTGAATGACTGCAAATGTGTGGTGTGCAGTTATTTGATTTGCTGTGAATGTTTTGGTCCGGGAGGAGTAATAACTTGAATTGGTGTGCTTTGGTTGGTAATTACATTTTACGTGTACTTAAATTGGTCAGTAAAGTGGTGTTACATTTCAGAAACGGGCTTGCCATTGGTGAAAATGGTAAGGGGACAAGGCTTACGACTGTAGGGAAACTCCAGTTTCAGGACAGTTGGGATTGGTTAGGAACCATGGGGGAAAAGGGCTATCATTGCTCGATGGCAGGAAATGCGGTACAGAAATTTTTATGGTAACTCATGATTGTAACTTAAGTAAAATTAATTGTCAGCTTGAAAGTTGTGATTGTTTTAAATGATAAATTGCGATATGCCTTAATTAGAATTGTTTGCATTACATTCGGGTATAGGCTTACCATGTATATAGATGGTAAGGGAACAAAAATAGATTGTGGATTGTGGGGAAGCTTCGATTGCAGGATAGTCAGGACTTTGTTGAGAACCAAGGGAACTAGGGGTGTTGTTTGTGCTTGATAGCAGAAGTGTGTTGTTAGGAATAATTGTTTGCATAATCCTCTTATTGATATGTGATAATTGATGCTAAGTTTCAATTAGTGTAGTGCCGGGAATGGTCTTGAGGATTGTTTAAGACCATGGCGGGATTAACGGGATTAAAAAATGTTAACAGAGAAGGGGAATAAGAGAATTTTTTAGAGAATGGTAAATTTTCTGGGCTACTACTTTTGGGGGTTTCCATAGCAGTGTGCAAGTCGCTATAGCGAGATGGGCAGGGCATGATCCCTTTCCTATTTTCTTGTTCTGTCTTTCATTCCTGGGTCATTTTACATCACTATTTGAGCTGTGAGCTATTGCAGAAATTATTTAGCATCCATGCACAATAAGAGGAAAGGGTAGATATGATAGCCCGGGGTATTGGTGAAATATTTGATTTACCACTGGTGGGAATAGTCACCTAGGTAGAATTTGGCCAAATGACCAGTAATTCGCTTAGTATTATTGGAAATTTCTCATAGTCTTATGTCATGAGGGTGATTTGGCTAGTTTATTATCGATGATACTTAGTGGTAGGGTCAGTTGAGGGAGTTCGGGTGAGAAAACTTCTGGTTGAGGAGTTAGAAATCTAAGGATAGGCTAGTCTTGGATGAATTCTAAGCAAGGTAAGGTCTAGGGAAATCCGAGTGTGGATTGGGTGTTATATCTTGGGTCGAGCTAGTTTTTCCATTAGTCAAAAACTTAAGGAGTCCGGGGGACTTTTCAGAATCAAATTCGGGTAAGTAGAACTCTCGGTATGTGGGTTGACGTGAAAGGGTTATTCTGGAACGTCAGGAAATTAAGTGTGTTGTAAAATAGGCACTTTTGTGGAACTTTACGACTTTCTATCCCATGTCAACTGCCATAGAAGTTAAACACATCGCTATTGCAACCTCCGCTATAGCGGAGAAATTACCGCTATAGCGGAAGTCAGCGACTGTCAGCACCATAGCATGGGAAATTAAGTTTTGGTCCGTTATGTTTGAAATGTTTTGCTCCGGTGTTTCAACAAGGCCCTATATTTCTTGGGCACTTGAGGAGGAGTAATATAACTTGTATCGTATAGCTCGAAGGAAGAAATTCCTTGACAAAGCATAATCGAATTAAATTTCGGTTGAACTGGGGTACACCCGGGGGATTTGAGAGTTCGGTGGTTCGCGTGAGGCTATTCTATGCTGTCATAGTAGAGCGTTAGGTTTCTAAGGGATAGTTCATTTTTTTCCTTCTGCCTTAGAGATCGTTCGGGGATGAACGATGGGTAAATTGGTATCTGTTGTAATGACATGTTCCATAGTTACTGAAAATATCTGCGATCAAGACAGGTGCCTCTCAATCGTAATAAGAGTTACGATTAAATATTTATTATGGGGAGTACATTTGGTATGTACTAAGGTCATAAAATACTCTTAGCACAAAGTTAAGTTGAAAGCTTCTTTACCGATTTAGTTTCGGGCTAAGTTCAAACTAGGGTCAACTTCAAATGTTCTTTCCTCCTAGAATATAATGAGTTAGGTGTCCCAATACCCACCAAATTAAAAATCTCTGAGTCCTCTTTCTAACACCATCGACCGTTTGTCAATCCGCTTCCCTAGTAAAGAGTTATGACTATTTTACTAAAGACTGTCCATGCTGAAAATTTGAGTCCGCTGTAGCGGAATTTAGGTTGCTATAGCGGTACCGCTATAGCAGTTGGCCATACTCCATAGTGGAATGACAGAACCAGAAAGCCCAGAAACGGGTTTTATAATCCCATTCTCTCTTCTTTAGTAAAAAACAGACGAGGGTTGCTCCAAAAACTCTCCTAGGCTGCTACAAAGCTTGGGAGCAATGGGGAGGAGGCATTCCAGCAAAAAGGGATGCAGAACCATATATTTGGGCCTGCAGAATCATCAGGGAACGCCTTCACAAAGCCAGAAAGGGCATGGAACAGCTGCTCGGCATCCTGGTAGGCTAGGTTTCTTCCAAGAGTAGATTGACCACTTTCATTTTTGTATTATTGTATAGAATGAAAGGGAGAATCCATGGTTAGGACTTCGGGTACGGAGTCTGGAGGAAGTTGTTGAATTGTTGGATTACTTTGAATATGGTAGAATGGGAATAGGGTGTTGTGATATTCTAGGGATTGCTTAAATTGTGTGATTTTGCTAATAAAATGTGGAAACTAGAATATCGGAAGGTTTGGGGAACCAAAAAAGGGTTAGTAATTAACAAATATATAAGGAACGGAAGTTCCGGACTAATGGGTATAATTAGGATAATTGTTTGGTTGTGTTCTAAGTCTAGGAAGGGTTTTCCCAGGTTGTATTTGGTCCTAGGGAGAGGGTCAGGAATAAATGTAATTAACTGCATGTTTAAAGGGGTGAACCGAGATTAGTCTTTGGACAGGATTTTGATGGTTCATAGTGTACCCAAAATGGGGTAGGTGATGGCCTACGATTCCTGTGAATGTTGTATATGTTGTACTCTTATCTAAGTGTCTGTATGAATTGCATAACTTAGAGGAATTGTGTAGAATCTCTAGGGGTCCTGTTTAAAGTCTGTGAATTGAACGGTGGTTTGCTTATTGGTTTACAAGTTGTTTGTTCATTACTTGACTGTGGATTATTGATAGTCGGTTGGCTCGGGTACCACGCCTGGTACGGGTATACTAACGATTGGCATGGGTACCACGCTTGGTATAGGTATAACAAATGGTTGGCTCGGGTACCATACCTGGTAAGAGATATTAATTGTTGGCTCGAGTACTACGCCTGGTACGGGTTTACTTTACTGCATCATTTCATTGATATTATTTCTTTGTGTGATTGGTGTTGGTTCAATGAGTGGACCAGGATGTGCTTATAAATTATGATATTACTTGTGGTCTTGGTGTAGGTCGAGTTGTTATATTACATTGTACTTTTGGTCTAGGTGTAGGCCGGGTAATTATATTGTGAGTTTGGTCTTGATGTAGGCCGGGTATTTATAATGTGAGTTTGGTCTTTGTGTAGTCCAGGTTGTTATATTATATTGTGATTTTGGTTTTGGTTTAGGCTGGGTAATTATATTGTGAGTTTAGTCTTGGTGTAAGCCGGGTAATTATATTGTGAGTTTCGTCTTGGTGTAGGCCAGGTTGTTATATTATATTGTGCTTTTGGTCTTGGTGTAGGCCGGGTAATTATATTGTGAGATTGGTCTTGGTGTAGGCCGGGTTGATATATTATGTTATTAGTTGTTCTTGGTGTAGTCCGGGTTTTTATATTATGTTATTAGTTGGTCTTGGTGTAGGCCGGGTTGTTATATTATGTTATTAGTTGGTCTTGGTGTAGACCGGGTTATGATGTTAACTATTAGTTGGTCTTGGTATAGACCGGGTTGTCATGTTAACACCTAGATGTGTTAGGGGGATTCGAGTGGGTCCGAACTATGTAGAAGAGGTTATGAGTTCACAATTTATTTTCATTAAGTGTATTAATGACGATCAAGAATTAGTTGTGGTTAATAAGCTAAGGGTGGGTCTTGGTGTAGACCGGGTATCCTGTTGAACACTTAGGTGTGGTTAGAGGATCCTTGGAGGGTCCGGGTTTCGGGATTAGAAAGGGATTTAGATATAACTTTGTTGTTGTCATTGAATGTGTCAATGGTTGCTAGGTGATTTCCATGTGATTGGTCAATTGGGAGTAAGACGGAAAGTCAGGGGTTGTAGTTTATGGTTGTTATAACCAAGATGGAAAGTTGTCTTAGAGGTCTGGGAAGGGCCGGACACTGGTAAGTAATACTATGGGTATAAGTGGTTTGGTTGGGCAGTTAGCCGGGTTAAGTCTGAATATCTAGTCAAGGAGGTTGACTTGGGTAAGAAAAGGGTAGTCCAGGTATGGACATTGTTATTGGTAAGGATTAGGTGAGACTTGGGAAGTCTAGGGATCAAGGTGACTTGGGAAGTCTAGATTTCAAGGTGACTTGGGAAGTCTAGGGATCAAGGTGACTTGGGAAGTCTAGATTTCAAGGTGACTTGGGAAGTCTAGGTGTCAAGGTGACTTGGGAAGTCTAGGTGACAAGGTGACTTGGTAAGTCTAAAGGTTAGGATAGTCTGTTCCGAAAGGGGGGATTGATAAAAGTGATGTTGAAAGGGGTGAAGCATTTACCTTGTGCATTTTATCTTGATTTTTATATAATGATAGGAGTGAATTCGGGTCAGCCGATGATACCTACCAGTACGTGTGTTTGTACTGATTCTACTCTTGCTATACCTTTTTGGGTATAGTCCTGTTGCAGGATTGGTGATATTTCACAGGTTCAGGATTGCTGTGATCTTCCAGCAGCTCCTACTTTCCTTCTATGGTGGGAGTTGTGTCATCTTATGTCATATACTCATCTTGTAGAAGCTCTTGTACCGGCCTAGACTAGGTTCTGGGGAGGTTGTTTCATATTGTAAATGTTTTTCGCAAATTCTTCAAGTCGTTTATTTTTCTAAACTATTTGTAAAAAGCATTTCTCATGTATTTAAGGGACTTATTTAATGGTTTATTTTATTTTCTACATTTCCTGTTGGTTCAGGTGGTAAGGATTCTCCTATCTTGGTGGATTAGATTAGGTGCCCGCACGGCCCGGAAGTTGGGTCGTGACAAAGACATAGATGAGTTTTGGAAAAGTTATTGAATTTTAAAAGTTGAAAATATAAGAGAGTTGACCAAAGTCAACATTTGAGGTAAGGAAGGTTATTTTCGAGTTCTCATAATTCCACTAGGTCTGGAGGGTTACTCTTGGTCTAGTTGAAGGTTTGGTTCAATTTCCGAGGTTCCAGAATGAGTTTTAAGTCATTATTTGGAAATTTAGAAATTTCTAAGGTAAAAAGTTGAGCTCATTCAACATTTGGTTAATATGACTTCGTTTGAGTGTTTTAATGATTTTATCAGGTCCATAGTATATTTTATAACTAGTTTGCACTATTGGTTTGTGTCCGAGGGGTCTCGGAAGAGTTTTGATTACTCTTTTGGAGTTTGGAAGTTTATCATCATTGAGTTTTACTAGTATCACTTGAAGCAAATTAGCTTCATTTGGTTTTTAGATGGTACCATTAGATCCATATTGAAATTTTGAAGTCAATGCAAAAAGAATCATCGCATTTTGTGTCCCTATGAAGAAGTTATGCTATTTTTAGTAAAACATAACATTGTTGGTGCTGGTGTACCGAAGGTGCAAAAGTGAGGCCGCACCAGCGGACCCGCAGGTGCGAAAATGGGTCCACAGGTGTGGTGGGAGCGCAGCTGCGGCACTGCTAAAGCGAAAAATGTCCGCCGTTGTTGAAATCGTTGTGTATAAGTCACAATAGCACCTATTTTGTATTTTTGACATTTTGGGAGCTAGAAAACTCCGATTAAGGCGATTCTTGATACATTTTTCTTGTACAATCATTGGTTATGTGTTTCGAACTTCATGTTATTCATTTTCCAAGATTATCCTTTCCATGTTTTTATGATTTTAATTCACAAGTCGATATTGGAAACACCAAAGTTTATGAAATGAAAAGTTCTTGAATTTAGAATCAATTTGTGATGGATTTTCATTGATTTTTGGAAACTAAGGTCTTTGAAGTATGGTTAATCTGATTTAAACATAAATTTATCAAATTTGCTCGTTTTAAACCGTATTTGAACTTTAAATTTTGAGGTTTTCTCAGGTAATGTTAAAATTTTATAAAATGATGATTTTGAGCTCGATTTTAAGTCCCTTTTTAATGAAATTTTAGATTTGAACTCCTTAATCTATGGGTAAATTAATTTTCCAATAAATTTCTGATTTTTCCCTTTCAAGCTCAGGGTTTACTTTAGAATTGATTTTTTAGATCCGGTTTAGAACTATAGTAATACGGGTATCATTGGATTCGTGTTTATGCATAAAACTTATTTTTGATAGAGTGGTTGCAATTGGAGACTTGTGGTAAAATAAAGGCTCAAGTATAATTGCTTAGAATTTTGCTGTTCGGCTTCAAGGTAGGTTATGGCTTAACTTTCTTCAGACTTTGCTTGAGTGAGAACTTATCATGTAAAGCATGTTATGGGTTGGGTGAATTAGTAATTATCATAGCTTTTTAATTGAATTATAATATCATTATACCCGTGTGAGGTCTTATAGTGATCTTGTTAGTGAATTATATGGAGGCTGAAATCATTTTGGTGATATAAAACGTGGATTCTTCTGTTGATATTGAGGTTGTAGACAATAGTGGTGATATGATGACGATAATGAGATTTATGATATGGTGATTATACTTGGTTCTTATTCGTTTTCATGCTCATGCATATGCATACATCTCATGGTTCATGAAAACAAGAAATGATTTAGTTTTTGAGACAAATGCCTTAAAAGGCTTATTTTCCTATATCTATATATTTATATACATTACTGTGGGCAAAGATTCAGCAACAAGACTGTGGGCAAAGATCTGGCTTATTTACTATTTATATATATTTATATACATCATTGTGGGTAAAAATCCAGCAACAAGACCTTGGGCAAATATCCATCTTGTTACTATTCATATATATATATATATCACCGTGGGTAGAGATTCGGCTAACAATACAGTGAGCAAAGATCCAACTTATTTTTTTTGGGGACTCGCGAGTTTACTGTGAGAGTATTTTGATAATCATTGGCCATTGCATTTCATCCCATATAATCGCATTGCATTATCATTTGGCTTGTTGTTTTGATTGACATATACTGTGTTATTATAGATATTGAACTGCTAAGACTTTTCTTCGTACATGTTTATTTTAGCATTCTTTATTCGATATAGTAATTGCTCAAGCTTTGTCAGCCTATGATGCTTACTGAGTACAAGTGGACCATACTCACTCCTAATTTTCTGCATCCTTCTGATGCAGATTCAGGTACAAGTAGACCTTGTGACTAGTGCTCGTGCTTCTTGGTATCATCAAAGTTGTGGTGAGCTCCTGTGTTCAGAGACTGTCCCGGTTTCCTCTATTATTTATCTATGTCTTCTTTACTTTCTCAAAATAGTATTATAGTAGTTGGTTAAGATATTCTATACTTAGAGTCTCTCTTGTATTCATGACAGCTGATCTGGGATGTTTCTGGAGTCTGCTATTTGATCTCATTTGATTAACTTTGAATTGAGTTTGTATTGGTTATTCATTGTCTTATTCTGTTATTTCACTTAATTTAAGTTGCTTTCCTGTATTGAGTTAGGCTTACATACCATGGTTGGATTGGGGTAGGTGCTTGTTGCGTCCAAGCGCACACGCAAGTGTACGTGATCATACAAATAATATAGTGGCTCTTTCGAGCCAGATATCAAACCCACAGGGACTATGTGTTTAGCAATTCACCTACTTTAATTTTCTTCTGATACTTCACACAAGCATTGTGATTTAACCAAAAGATTTATAAAGTTGAAATAGTCTACTAATTGCAAAAAGTAATAAAATAAAGTAATGCCAAATTTAACAAAAGTTGTTAACAATATCAAAGTGAGATTCCAGGGCTACGACATATACCACACTCATGCATAGTATCTATTTGTCCCAACAAACCTTACTTCTCTAATTACTGATTTCGGGGTTAATGATACGATCTAGGAATGGTCATCCTTTAAATCACCTACCTGAACTAGTCTCAAAATTACATCGTTGAGAGGAGATGTGAGTATCTAATTCAAATTCATTAATGGTTTCATCCCGTTTATAACCGAATAAGGGACGGTAAGTATATTGCTCTCTTAGTTGAAAATCACCCTAATGTGTGTCAGAAGTGATCTTATTCCTCAGGTTCTTCGTCCTATTCTTACGTTCCCGTGGTCAGTTCACGTGAGAATTACCCATTTATTCTATTGTTGATCAGGCACTAAAATAGTAAATAAAAAAACATGAGAGCAATTAGTTGAAAAGCAAACTCCATTGGTCAAATCGAATACTACACAATCATGTTCTAGCCGTAGCCCAGAACAAGGGTGTTTAGCCACTCATAATGGGAACGAAAATACCAAAACAATTGTTAATCATACCACAATTAAATAAGACAAAAGTAGAGAATAAGAACCCTAAAGTAGCCTCCTCTTTGTGTTCTTGTAATCCAAAAACGTCTAGATGTATTTACAATTGAAGCTAAGTGTCCTATTTATAGTGTAGGTTAAGTTGCCTCTGTCAGGACCAAGGTCCGTGTCACAATGTCTAGCGCGAAGTCTAGCCCCCGTGGCACGCCAGTTAATGCGCCAGCTAGCCTTTATGTCACGCCCTTAACACGGAGGGTTACTGAAAATAAGCCCCTCAGTTGATGCTCCCCCTCTGTGTCACGCTGCTAATCGCGCGGCTCTGCCTCCATGGCACAGGGGTGGTCTTTGGCTCTCTCTTTTCGCCTCTACCGACTCTTGCCAACTTGCTTTTTGTCCCCATGTTTTGTAGCTTGTTCGTAGGCTTCAATTATCTTCTATGGATTCTCCAAAGGTCAACTACAACAACACAAAACATACATTAGTCCATACAACACAAGGCTAATTTTCTCTTTTAAACTCTATTTGATCGATTGGACTCGTTTCTTGCTCTAAATTTATCCTAATCACTAGAAACATGTAAGTTGGCAACGAAGTACAAACTTGCATCCTAAATACCTCGCTAGTGTCTCAACTTATCCTCAAAACTAAGCTAAATGTGCATAGATAACGACATTTAGGCGCATAAATACGCCTAATATAAGTGCTATCACAACCCTTGTGAGTTTTGGGTCGTAAAAGCTTTCATGTACCCAATAGGATCAAAGTTAACAAAATATTTAATTAATTTACAATTAATCCTAATTTTTGGACTCCATCATTTTCCAAAGGACTTTCCCGAAAGCCAATTCATGTTCAATGTTCGAACATTCATACGTTTCTTCAATTACATGGCTCACTTTGTTCAAATTCCTACTCTTTTATCAAAAACTCATAGTTCATTGAATGATCTAAATTTTTTCCATTCAATCATCTTTTTAAAGTGTACCATTCTTTGAATCTTAGATAAGTTTGCTTAAGCAAAATAATGTTGTATACTTTATACATTAGTTTTGATTAATTGTTGTGATCAACAAACTAATGTTTTCACTAGTTGAGTTCTTCTCAAACTTGCTCATTTCTCAACGATCGAAGAAAATAAAGTATCAAGAACCCATCGACAAAACATTCATTACATACTAACAACTTCCTACTTAGACCCACCAAGTTTGATTAACACGGTCACATCATCTTCTCGGCCTAGTCTATCATTGCAGACTTCAACACCTCAACAAGACCAGAAACACACTTAGAGGCCAACCATTAATTATCTAAGTGCAGTGAGTTATCGAGATAATCCTTATGGTGATGCAAAAATAAAGTTGCTTCTTAGACTTCACCAAATATGATCCACCTCCTGATTTTCTCCACAAGTGCACGAACTACATTTTAATTGATTCCTATCTAAATGGGATACGTAGGTGCCACATGGATCGATCATATTCCTTATAATCTTTCCATTTCCCTTTATGATAGAAACCAGGGTAAATTTGTTGAGAAGATCTCAAATATTCTACAAAATATGACATTTGTTGCAAGATTTAATACAAGAGCCACTTGAAGATGAAACATGGGCAATTTTTTTTAGAAGATGTAAAAAATTCCATACTAAGCAACGTCACAAGTTGCGAGGATGTTCAAAGATTTTTCTATATGCTATAGATTAGGGGAACTTTTGGTGAAGGTCCTCAAACATTCCACCAAGGCTGCACTTTGAGACTAGATGTAACACCCCTAAATATCTGAACTAATATTCACACTTGAATAAACCATTACTTGATAATAAGAACACCTACTACTTCACAGTTTCTAAGCTCGAATTTTGCAATGTTTGAAAATTTACTTACCTTATATTGTGATGGTATTATAGGGAATTTTCTTGGGGTATTTATGTGAAATACTATAAAGATATTATCTTGAATATAATAGTGAAATATAAGATATTTAATCACACTTTGGGCAGCCAACTGTTTTAATTTTTGGGTAGCCACTTTTTCTTTTATATATCACTTTTATGTTATCACGACCCAAAATCGGGCCATGATAGCGTCTACATAACCCCCCGGTAGACAAGATGAAACGCAATGATTTGTGGAAGACAGTAATAATAATAAAACTAAGGGAATGCGGAAGATATAATGAAAAGACAGGGCCAATATCATATATACATACCAACGTACAAAATATACAAAAGATGGCCCTAAAGTGACCGAATAGACAAAACAACACGAGACCCTACCCGGACCTAGAGTCACTAGTACAAGAGCGGCTAAGCAAGGAGTAGCTATACAACAGACTCTGTCTATACAAAATACAAAATATAGATAGAATATACAAGATAGAAAGCATGTAAAGTCTCCAAAAGCGTCGGGAGCTCACCGCGATCCAAACTGCAACAGACCTCAAACGACAGGAAGGTCAATGACGGTGGCTCGTACTAGGTGTTGCATCAGAAAAAAGATGCAAAGTGTAGTATGAGTACCAAGACAACAGGTACTTAGTAGGCATCATAGGCAGACCGAGCGCAGAAAGATAATATATAGATAATAAGATACAGGAAAGCAGTAAATATAGGGATTCACCTAAATCTAGTTATAAAGCAAAAGTCATAGGAAACAGACCAATAACAGGTGAAGCACGACGCGGGCCAACCCCAAAACAATAACAATCCAAAAGCACCAACCAATACAATGCCATGAAATGATAGAATGTATGAATGCATAATAATAAAAACCCAGAATACCGCATCGGGCGCCCGGAATACCGCATCGGACTATGCATATATATATGAGTAGATGAATGGAAGGTAAAAACTCGAAATAATGCATCGGGGGTTTTAAATACCGCATCGGACTATAAGTAATGCATAAAATAGTGTTTTCCCATTTTTTCCTTCCAAAACCCGTAGTAAAGTCCAATACCATTCGGTTCAAATCCCAAGTACACTGCAACCATAGAAAACTTCATTTAATGTCCCAAAAACCTTTGAAAATGCTTTCCTTCTATATCCGTGATGTGCGATGCAATATGAACATGAAATAACAAACCAGGGAAAGAATCAATCACAAGAAGGCAAAAACAGGGCCAAAAACACCCTCCAAACTAAGAGAACTGACCTGGAACTCCGTCCAAATCCCAACTATGGCCTCGGGCCCATAGTTACAAACAACAGTAGAACAAAGTGAATAAAATAGGGAAACTAATGCATACATTCACCAAGACTCTCTACTCTACCTCTAAAACCTCCTAAAAGTAAACTAGGGATTCTAAGCTAGTCATAACGATACTATAAGCTCCTAGGCTAAGGATAAATGTGATAATTCTACACTATAATCCGAAATGGCCAATTATAAGTGGTAAATAGGATTTAAGCCTAAGCCTATCTAAAATCCGACCTAATGTTCCAGTATCAAATAAATATATAAAATCTAACTACACTCAGTCTAGGAAGTAAACTGTAACCTACCTCGGGGCTGAACTGCAAGCATGAACTGTCACTCATGCGCCTTCCCTTTCCGAATAGCCTCTGAAAGTTGCCACACTATCAAAAACATAATTTAGGTTTCAAGATGAGAAGAACAACACGCATATTTCTATACAAAAAATTAGGCCAAAAATCAGGTAGGAAATATGACCCTCAAGGCTCACACAACGAAACAGAAAACAAAATTCACAATATGCTCGTGGTGGGTCAAGGAACCCGTACCCAAAGTTTGGGCACGAACGGAGCTCGATTCGAGGCACAAAATAGCTCCGAAGTACTACTAACTCAAGGAGTCAAAAAAAGGAAAGCTCGGAGTTTAAAAGGCGGAAGCTTACCCCGAACAAGAGAAACACGACACGGAAGTGAGTTGCACGAACTCACAAACATACAGCTCCAATAGAACATATTTCTACAAGGATCACCCTAACTTAAGAATTTCAACAATGGAGTTTCAGCGGGAGAATTACGAGAATAAACACGAAAGGAGGAGAAGGGTGACGAGGGGACTTCCCAGATAAAGAACACTGATACAAAGAAGCTGGAAAATAGATCTTGGGATATTATCAATGGAGTTGTTCGAAATTGTGAAGGAGTAAATAAAGTTGGAGTTTTAAATAGTTGCTAGGGGTCCTTCTTTGCGGTCGCGAAGGACCACACGCGTTCGCAAGGAAACACTGGCCAGACCATCGTGAACGTGAAAGTCCAGCCTTGAGTTTGTGAAGAGGAAATTGTGCTGGGTCCTAGCCGACTTCATCGCGGTCATGAAGGGCGACCCATGCGATCGTGATGGTCAAGCAGCTAGACCATCGCGAACGCTATGGCCACCTAGCGATCACGATGAAAAACTGGTCTGCAACTTTAATAGTATCAATCAGCTATTCACAAAGGCCAAAGGTTCATCCGATGGACCCTCGGGATTCATCCAGAACCTCGTGAAAGCACAAGGAGATTTTACTCATTGGTGTCAATTGCAACACAAACCAACCATGCTACCTTACCAGAAAAAGCATTCCGAACTCAAAGGAATCGACGAAACTCCCAATGGAGATTGTTTTAAAAAAAAGTTGGCACCACGCCCAAAACCAACTTGGAACTCAAAACCTAAAAACAATTCTAGAATCCCCGAGACCCAAACCAAAAGGTCCCTCTAGCCCAAAGTCGACATTCCAGAGCTGACAACACTGACGAAATTTCCATCCGAGGTCGTCTTCTCCGAATGTTGACCGAAGTCAACCCTACCAGCCAAACTGGCTTGAAAACACAGAAAGTAATCCAAAACCAAATGAAAGCACTCAGATCCAGACTAATGGTCCTACTAGACCAAAATCCCCATTTCAGAGCCAACAAAACTGTCGAAATTTGATTCTTAGCATGTTAACCAAGAAAGTTGACCAAAGTCATAGATTTTCTAAGATCAAGTTCCAAAATAGGGAAATGGTCATAACGACCTAACGAATGGTCCAGACACCGAACCGTTGGTCCCGACAAGTCATAAATGACCTATATCTACCGAGGGAATGCTTGAAACGTAGAAAAATCATGGAAGATGCAAAATGACCTGGAGGGTCATTACAACATCCACTACTAAAAGAACTTCCATCCATGAAAGTTGGAAAAAGGATAGTACCAGAAGACTCAAAAAGACGAGGATAATGGATCCGTATGTCGGTCTTGATCTCCTAAGTAGCCTCCTCTATAGGACAATGCCGCCACTGAACCTTTGCCGACGGAATCTCGTTGGACCTCAACTTCCTAACCTGCCTGTCAAAAATAGCAACAGGCTCCGCCTGAACTGACTCTAATTGAAGCACATGAGACTCATCCAGAATATACCGCCGTAGCATAAAGACATGAAATACAGGACGCACACTAGAAAGAGAAGGAGGCAAGGATAGCTCAAAATCAACCTCTCTAATACGATGAAGGATCTCAAATGGCCCAATAAACCTCAGACTGAGCTTATCCTTCCTCTAGAACCTCATCACGCCCTTCATGGGCGATACCTTAAGGAACACACTGTCACCCACTATGAACTCTAAATCTCAAACACTCTGGTCAGCATAACTCTTCTATCTACTCTGGGCAGCGCGAAGTCTCTCTTGAATAACCCAAACTCTATCCATAGAATAACGAAGCAAGTCGGTATCCCATGGCCTAACCTCAAGAGCATCAAACCAACCCACTAGAAATCTGCACCGCCTACCATACAAAGCCTCAAATGGAGCCATCTGAATGCTGGAATGGTAACTGTTTTTATGTGCAAACTTTGCCAAGGCTAAACATTGGTCCCACTGACCCTCGAAATCAATAACGCAGGATCATAATATATCCTCCAGAACCTGAATAGTATTCTCTGACTTACCATATGTCTGCGAATGAAAAGCAGTGCTAAGCTTAACTATAGTACCCAACTCTCTCTGAATAGACCGACATTAGTGCAAAGTGAACTGAGTACCTTGGTCGGAGATGATAGAAATGGGCACACCATGCAAACGGACAATCTCCCGAATATAGATCTAGGCCGACCTCTCAGAACTGTAGGAAGTCTAAACTGGCAAAAAGTGAGCCTACTTCGTCAACCTATCCACAATAACTCAAATAGCATTAAATCTCCGCAAAGTACGTGGCAAACCGACTAAAAAGTCCATGGCAATCCGCTCCCATTTCCACTCTAGAATGGGTTGCCTCTGAGACATATTTCCAGGCCTCTAGTGCTCAAATTTCACTTGCTGATAGTTCAAGCACCTCGATATAAAAGCTGAAATATCCCTCTTTATCCCACACCACTAGTAGTGCTGCCTCAAGTCACAATACATCATAGCTGCTCAGGGATGAATGGAATATCTAGAACAGTGAGCCACCACTAATATCAATCGGACCAAGTCACCAACACAAGGAACACATATACGACCCTCGATCCTCAGAACGCCCTCTAAATCTAAAGTCTCCTTCCTAGTCTCACCACTCAACACCTTGACATGAATGATCCTCAACCTTTCATCATCAAACTGTTGTGCCCGAATCTGCTCCAACAAGGAAGATCTAGCCTCAACACAAGCAAGAATACGACCCATCTCAGCAATGTCAAGTCTAACCAACCTGTTAGTCAAGGACTGGATGTCCCAAGCTAAAGGTCGCTCCTCACTCGATAAGAAAGCCAATCTACCCATACTCACGACTTTCCAGATCAAGGCATTTTCCACCATGTTTTCCTTGCCCGGATGATAGAGAATAGAAATGTCATTGTCCTTCAGTAACTCCAACAACCTACATTGCCTCAAATTTAGATCCTTCTAGCTGAAAATGTTCTGAAGACTATGATGGTCAGTAAAGATCTCACAATGTACGCCATAAAGATAATGCTTCTTTATCTTCAACACGAAGACTACCACTGCTAACTCCAAGTCATATGTGGGGTTGTTTCTCTCATGAACCTTCAACTGTCTAGAAGCATATATAATAACCCGACCCTACTGCATTATTACAGAACCCAACCCAATACCTAATGCATCACAATACACGGTGAAACCCTTACCCTCGACCAGAAGAATAAGAATCGGAGCTGAAGTCAACAAGGCCTTGAGCTTCAGAAAGCTCGCCTCACACTCATCTGACCACTAGAAGGGAATGTTCTTCTGAGTCAATCTAGTCAATGGAGCTGCTATCGAAGAAAATCCCTCCACAAACTGTCTGTAATAACCTGCCAACCCGACGAAACTATGAACCTCGGTAGGAGAAGTCGGCTGAGCCCAATCGCGAACTGCTGCATTCTTCACCGGATCTAATATAATCCCATCCTTTGACACCATGTGCCCAAAGAATTCCACAGACTCAATCCAAAACTCACACTTAGTGAATTTGGCATACAACTGGTGGTCTCGCAAAGTCTAAAGTACAACTCTAAGATACTGCTCATGCTCCTCTCTACTCCTAGAATAAATCCAAATATCATCAATGAACACAATCATGAACGAGTCCATATAGGCACTATATACACGGTTCATCAACTCCATAAATGCTTCTAGCGAATTAGTCAATCCAAAAGACATGACTAGGAACTGATAATGGTTGTATCAAGTCCTAAATGCAGTCTTTGGGATATCCTCAACCTTAATCCTCAATTGGTGATAACCAGACCTCAAATCTATCGGAGAGAATACTGCCGCACCCTGTAGCTGGTCGAACAAATCATCTATAACACCCCAGAAACCGATCCAGCTTTTAAACTCAAAACTTGCAGAAATTTTGAACCTTAAGGGATCACGGGTCAAGTCCACGAGCCGTGGGTGATTCCACGAGTCATGGAAGTGACTCGTGATTCCAGTACTTCAGACCATCCTCAGGTCTGAGGACCACGAGTCAGGTTTAAGGTTCTTGGAAGTTTCCACGGGTCATGGAATCAACCCGTGGGACTCAGACAAAGAGTGGTCAAGTTCCCCAGGAACCACGAGTTTGTTCCATGACTCGTAGAAGCTTTTACGGGTCGTTCTGTTGACTCATGGGATTGGACCTGAGACCAGCCAATATCCCCAGAACCACAAGTGGGTTCTATGACTCGTGGGGGTTTTCACGAGCCATTCTGTTAAGCCGTAAAATATCTTCAGCAGCCTAGAATTTTGGCTCAGGAACCACAACCCTATTCCACGAGCCGTGATTGGTTCTACGGTCCGTGGAAGGGACTCGTAGAACCTGAAGCCGAGTTTTTAAGACAACTTTTCTTAATTATGTCCCAGGGGTATTTTAGTCATTACCCACCCTTTTAACTCCTAAATGATGTCATTTTGACTATTTCAAGAAGGGTTTTCACCCTTATTAGCCTATGTTCCTTCTCATTACTTCACTCTTCTCCCGAAAAGGGAAAATTCTTCTCCAAGCTTCAAGTCTCAAGCTCCAAGTTCAAGCCTCCTAAGTCTTTCCAATTCAAGTGGGTTATCTTCAATCAAGGTATGTGGGTAATCAACAATGGATTCCTTTCACCCTTGTGCCCAAAACCCCCCAACCTGATTTTGAATTATGAACTTGTGAAATTAGGGTTTTGACCTAAATTGGGGAAAACTTATGAAAATAGTTTTTACGCATCAATTTATGGTTTCTTACGATTTATCTATGATTTTATTAAAATTCCTTAATTGGTTTCATAAGACCATGCATTAAAGTTTAATTCTAGCATGATCCCATTGAATTGCATGATTTTAAGTGAAAGTTTACATGTTAGATAACATGGCCTCTGTTATCATGAAATTGCATGCCTAATTCTCCAAGTTATGAATTTAGAAAGAAACGTATGTTTTGAATTATGGCTATGCTAAGTTTTAAGGATTTTGAAGTATGAACAATATGACATATGATATGTCTCTATGTTTTATGAAAGGTTTGGTATCTAGATGTGCCTACCTAAGCTATGAGAATTGCATGATGCCCGATGTGTTTTCAAGCTTTTCAATTAAGATTTGGCATGAGATTGTGACACTATGAAATTATGAGCTATATGTATATGTTTTGGGAGTAGTATTTAGCACCGAGCGATGAGGTTTCAATTACCCAAGTCCAAAACTACATTGCCAGCGTAGGTTATGAAATGAAGTGCCCTATGGGCTTATGAGATGGGTACCACATATTGATCATGGTGTCCTGTGCTTAGTAGGCATTAGGACAGCTTTGCCAACTAGGGTTATATAGTTTGATATGGTGACTCATTCCTTGGCACGGTTCAAGTAAGCTTTGCTAACTGGGGTTATATAGTTAGATTCTATGTAGCTCGCATGGTCTATTGTCGGTTATAAGAAACTCCCGTATGAATGATTTCAAGTTTTCTAAGCTTTATGATATCTTATTTAGAAGTTTTGACTACGAACTCACGCTTATTACTCAAACTATGATATTTACTTATGACTTCTTCGATTATGCATGAACTCAGTTCTCTATTATGTTTTAAGAAAGCTTTCATATTATTTGTGCATATCTCGCATACTCGGTATATCCTATAGTACTGACGCATATCTTGCACTGCATCCTTTGATGATGCAGATTCAGGAGTCCCTTCCCAGGAATGTGGCTAGAGCTTCCAAGCCACTTTATCTGTCAGCTATTGGTGAGTCCTCTTAGGTCGAGGACTAGTCATGTTATTAGCTTGTGTTAAGCTTTTCATTTCCATACTTCGAGTTAGCTAGGGTGTTGTCCTAGCAACTCTTTATGTCATAAATAGAGGCTTTTCAGACATAGACAATAGCTGAGTTTTCTTATGGATCTTGTATTCCTACTTGACTTGATTATCCATCTATGCTATTCTGAATTTATCTATTATACTTCGGATTGTCTTTTGTTATGCTTGAGAATGCTATGACCAAGGGTTAGCTTGGGTCACTTACGGTCCCAAGTCTCATGTTACATCTAGGGGTAACCTCGGGGCGTGACATCATCAATATACGGCATTGGATATTTGTTCTTAATTGTCACCTTATTTAACTGCCTGTAGTCAACACACATACGCATAGACCCGTCCTTCTTCTTCACAAATCGAACCGGAGCACCCCACGGAGACACACTAGGCCTGATGAACCCTCTACTCAATAGATCTTGGAGTTGATCCTTAAGATCCCTCAACTCAGTAGGTTTTATCCTATATGACAGAATGGAAATGGTCTTTGTGCTTGGCTCAACATCGTTATCGAAATCAATGTCACGATCAGGAGAAAGACCCGAAAGATCAAAAGTAAACATATATGAATACTCGCAAACCACAGGAACAAACTCAAGAGGAGGTGTTGTGGCACCAGTATCATGGATGTAGGCAAGATAAGCTAAGCACCCCTTCCCAACCAACCACTGGGCGCTCAGAAAATATATAACTCCCCTCGGCATGTAGCTATCAGCTCCCTTCCATATGATAGGAGGGATACCAGGCATCCGAAGAGTAACAGTCTTGGCGAAGCAATTCAGGACCGTATGATAAGGAGACAACCAATCCATGCCCAAGATCATATCAAAATCAACCATATCAAGAACAACCAAGTCTACCCACGTGTCATACCCCAAGATAGTCACCACACAAGCCCGATACACCTTATACACTATTTAAGAATCACCTACTGGGATAGATACACGCAAGGGCGCAGGAAAAGACTCATAAGAAGACTCCTACCGAGTAGCTTAATAAGCAGATACATATAAGAATGTAGACCCCAGATCAAACAAAATAGAAGCAGACTGATGGCAAATAGAGATCATACCTGTGATTATAAAATTTGAAGCCTCGACCTCTGTCTAGCCTAAGACTGCATACATGTGGCTCCGACCGCAATGACCACCTGACCTACCAGACTGAGGACCACCTCTAGTACTCTGGGGACCACCCCTACTACCCTATGAACCTCCTCTAGCTAGTGGTGTTGGAGCCTTGGGGGACTGAGCCAAATGATCCTATCGCCTAGGGTGCTGTACCGATGGGTACTATCTAGCAAAAGTGGCCTATTTTTCCACACTCATAACCACCCTGACAAAATGTACCCCGCTGTGAAGACCCGGCTAAATCAGAGCGACCACCATAACCTGTGGACCCTGAATCACCACCTCGTGGAGAAGGAACGATACTCTGGCTACTCTGACCCTTAACATCTATAAAGCTGCCTAAACAGGCCAACTCAGCTGGAAACACTGTTGGTGCTGACCTCTACCATAGTATCCTCTACCACGGCCCTGTGAACCACTAAAACTACCCTGGTGGCGGGGCCTCTTATCGCTGCCCCTTGGGCCTCGCAAATTACACCCTAAATAGTACGGACATGGTAAACTACCTCCAGAAAAGGCTGACTTGATGCTACCATACCCTCTGTGGCCAAGCGGAGATGCAAGGTAAAACCTTGAACAAACCGGCATACTCTCTCATGCTCGGTGGGCAGCATCATATTGGAGTGTTTGAACAACTAAAGGAACTGAATGTCGTACTAAGACACAGTCATGAAGCACTGCTCCAACCTAGAAAACTAATCCATCAGATGCTCCCTCATGCTACGTGGTACATACTTCTCCAGAAAGGATGCGGAGAAATAATCCCTAGTAAGAGGAGGTGACCCAGCTGGTCTGCAAGTAACATATGACCTCCACCACTGTTTTACTGGGCCTTCCAGCTGAAACATGGTGTAATCAGCTCTATGTGACTCAACTAACCCCAAATTACCTATCGTGGTAGCTAGTCAGAAATTTGTGCGCATCCTCCCTAGAAGCACATGTAAACCTTGGAGGACCCAATCTCAATAACCTACCAAGCATCTTTTACTCCTCAGAAGACATAACTAGCATGGCTGGAAGAGGGGTAGCAACTGCAGGGACCGGTAATACCTCCAATCTGGGATTCGCAGCAGCAGGCTGCGCTACTTAACCCTGTGCTGCCACCTGAGCTTAAGTCTGACCCTCACCTCAAACCTGAGAACCAATCGGAGTGCTCGGCAAAGCTGCTGGTTGAGTCATATCCTCAAGGAACCCCATCAATCAAAACAAGGTGTCCTACAATATTAGAGTAGCCACAAAACCTACCGGAGGCTGGGATGGCCCCATATGATTCAGCTCATACTAAACCTCATCCACTCTAATCTCACGCTCTGGTGACTGTAGTCTGGCCTGAGCTCAAGCTGGCACCGCAGCCTGTGCCTTACCTCAACCTCTGGGTTGACCTCTACCCCATCCCTTGGCTGGGGCTCTAACTGCAGGCGCAGGGGCCTTGTCCTTACCCACTGCAGATCTCATCCAAACCATCTGATAAAGAATGAAACAAAGGTACTTAGAAGTTTATCAAGTCAAGAACGTACGACAAGAAATCAAACAAGACAACATATTTCCTAGGGATGTCCTATAGCCTCTCGTAGATTGGATACGGACGTCATCATACCGATCCACGAGACTCTACTAGATACTTTGCTCTTGTACTGGAGAGACCAGTGAACCTAGTACTGTGATACCACTCTGTCATGACCTAAAACTGAGCCATGATGGCGTCTACATAACCCCTCAATAGATAAGCCAAAACCCAATGATTTGCGGAAGACAGTAATAATAATTAAACTTATTCAACACTTAATCATAAGTTATTGGCTTGATTTAATGATATTTAAAAGGATTTTATGCTTCTATTTTCTTATATGCAGGCATTCTTGAGCAATGAAGATGGAAGAGGATTTGAACTCAAATGAGCCATAAATGGAAGCAATGTCAAGAGATGATCGAGAGAGAAGAGATCTGCTTGGGATATGCATTGGAACCTATGTGTCACAAGAATGCACCTGTATTTCATAGGTGCCAGCACAAGTGGATGTTTGGAAACTGACTAACAACACAGGCACCTGCATGCCGCAAGTCATCAAGGGCGGTCACAGGTTCCCACGCTGATGGAGCCACAGGCGAAGAACTTCACACTGCCCATGAGACTTGGCACCTACATGTCACAAGTCATCAAGGGAGACCACAGGTGCCAGTGCAGGTCAAAGCATAAGTTCCCCAAAGGGAAAAATGGTCCAGAAAGTAATTGGAAAGCTTCCAAGACCCTTTTGGGTTCTGTGTAAGGATTTTACATTCAGGGTTTCCCCAATTGGGATATTTTTGATAGAATACACTTTTGTGGTACAATTTTCCTAAGCTTCTTCTTCCTTGAATTTGGAGAAAACACCATTCTTGAATATTAAAGCTTTGAATTGAAGCTAGTTTATGAACATGAATGGAATTGAAGGATACCCACTTGGTATATCTTTTTTCCTTCATTATGAGTAGCTAATTCCATTTCTAGGCTAGTATGAATGATGATTGTTTGAATTTTGGATTGGGTGTGATTATTTAAGTTTATAATTGATTATTTTATGTGGCTCTATTGAATTCTTCATGTTTTAATTATAAAATTGATGGTTACAAATATTAATTTAGCTTACTAATTATGCTCTTGCTTGAGAAATAAATTATATAATTGGGTGAGGATTCAATAGTAAGGATTTTGTATTTCCACCATAAGTTGAGGCTAGAAATAGTTTAAATTAGGAAATTTTCATCTAAGAGTTGAGGCTAGAAATAGCTTAGCTCACTTAAGCCAATTGGTTACTTTATTGCCAAACTATGGGATTCGAGAGAAACCATGGAATATATATATTTTTGGTAGGTTGAAAAACAACTAGACATAACTTGAACCAAGGCTACCCACACTTTCATCGAAAATAGTTTGAATAATCAATCATAATTCCAATGTATAACCCCATCAGAAGCACACCCCTAGTCTTCCCATCCTTGATATAAACAATTGTGTTGAACTGTTGTCTGATTTACAATTTGAAATTACCTTCCCAAAACCATTTCCCCCATTTACATTACTTGTTTGAACATGGCATTTTTTCTTGTGAATCGACTCATAAATTGTTGTAAATTTTCGTGCCAATTCTCGTGGATTCGACCTCGACTATCATTGGGTTATTGTTTTGCAATGATCGTAGCCACCTCCTTTATAGGAGAGTTGTTTTGGATGTTATCACAAACTTGTGACAAAATCCATATTTATTGCCTCCTTCTACAATGAAATAGCTAATCTCCTCAGTCATCCCACTAGACTTTTGATACTCTACCTTTACCTATTGACAATTTCGGCACTGTGCCACGAACTCAACTATGTCCCTATTTATTTCCGCCCACCAATAAGTCTCCTTAATATCATGATACATTTTTGTGGGTCTTGGATCAATAAAATAGAGAGAATGGTGTGCCTCTTCCATAATCTGATATCGAACCCTTGTAACATCTGAAACACACAATTGACCTCTATATCTATGGACTCCATCTCCTGCTATATACCAGTCTAAAGACTCCTGCTGCTGAGCCTTGCCTCTGAGTTGCTTCAAGCTGGGATCCTGGTGATGCCATGCCTTCACCTTCACAACTAGAGATGATATGGTTGAGTCCTGAACTGTGACCCCAGCATTATCAAAATCTAATAATCTAACCCCCAAACTAGCTAGTTGATGGAGCTCCCAGGTCATCTCCCGCTTCTCAGCTTCCAAATATGATAGTGTCACTACCTGATTTCTCGGTCATGATGGCACCTACAACCCCCGGTAGGTGAACCAATCCCTGTAGCCCAGAACAGCTAGTAATGGGCTACTATCTAACAAATAAGAGAACAAGACGAATAAAGTAGATAATATGAATGTAAATATATACAGATGCGGAAAACTAAACCAAACCCCAAGACCTGGTATCATAGTACAGAGCCAAACTACATACATGG